>VXBT01003513.1:1386743-1397360 GCA_013400235.1 Oriolus oriolus | reverse complement strand
CGGGGTCGCTGTTAGCGCGGCGGCGCCGCCCGGGTGCGGGGCGGACAAAGGCGGCTCCATCCGGCCCCGCACACAACTCGCGCTTGTGCCGGCAGGGGCGAGGCGAGGGTCGCGCCACCGGCCCGGAGGGAAGGGCGGGGAAGCAGCCACCGGCCGGGAGAAGGGAGGGGGGGGAACCGCAGCGCCGCGTCCCGCGGAAAGCTGGAGCTTCCCGTGGCTCCCTCCGCCAAGCCCCCCGCAGCTCTCCCGCACCGCGTCCCTCTCCCGCTGTACAAAGGGGCCGCCAGGGGTGGCAGGACAATTAAAAAATCCCGAGTATTAGCTTTACTTTATGCAGATGCCACATGAGGTGGTGTGGTGATTTTCCTTTTTGGGTTTTCTTTTTTTTTTCCTCTTCTAGTGGCTCGAAGCCAAAACTCTCCTATTGAACTCCTCTCGCTGAATGGGAAAAGCTGCCTTGTTTAATTAATGTTATTCCGTTTCCCCAAAAAGGAAGCGAAAAATATTCCCATTATTTTAGCACTGGAGAGGCTTTAAGAGAGTCGTGGAAGACATACTGAGCCCTACCCTCTTTTCTTCCTCCCCTCCTCCCTTCATTACCACCACACCTAGAGACACACACATACACACAAAAGGAAAAGGGAAAGCCGAAAAAACTGAGCAGTTACCTGAGAAACCAGATATGGTGCTGTAGGGCACCATGGGTACACCTGTACCTGAGGAATTCAGATGGGAGAAGTAACCTCTGCCGTAACCACCCTCTGAACCACGCTGCATTCAGAACACTAATCCACCCTACACTGAAATGTATGTGGTCCTGGGCATGCACAAGAACAGTTTTGTAGCATCTGTAACTTGGTGGAATCCCACGTTAAATGTTAAAATCTCACTCTAATGTGGATTATATATAATTCTCTCCAAAAGCACAAAAATAGTGATAGCTATAAACCAGATAGTAGATCAACCATTCTTTGTGATGTCTGCTTTCCTGTTTCCTGTTCCTACACTGTTTGAAAAATAATAGTTTGCTCTATGGAAAATAGACAAATCTCTGTTACACAGATGTAAACATATCAACATTCCCACCGATGTTTGGAAGCTATGTGAAATGTGTTTGTGCTAATTGTAATCATGAAAGCATTGTTGTGAATAATATGTTCTCGTTTAGATGTTTTGAGGCATTACTTTTTAGTTCACTACTATGGTATGAGTTCTGCGTTTCCTTTAAAAATGCTCAAATACTACTTTTGCTGGTAGCTTTGCTTTGTTGCAGATTTGTTGTGCAACTGAGAGCCTGTTTTTAAAAGGATTATATTTCATGTTTGGGAAAAACTCGGCTGCAAGTTTGAAAAAGAAGTTACACTTCTTTTTTGACTTTCGTTCCACTTACACCTTTCTGTGAACGCAGCCTGTGGTTGTAATCTATTATTCTGATCAAGTGTGTCTTTTTACGATGAAGCTAGGCATGCATTTCGAAAATGTCGTAGCAACGTATTAACATGGAAATGTGGTTCCAAGTAGTAGGAACACAGTGATCATGAGCCATACTTGGTGAAGGAAATCACTGTGTTTAGCAGTGTTGAGATCCGGACTATGTCTTAATTTTACAGTCCCTGCTTAAGTGCTAGGAATTTTCAGACTGAATTATTTAATAGACTACCAGGTCTGAAGATGAAGTCAGAATTTGTAAGGGAGGATGCAGTGTTCGCAGCACAGCACTTTTATTTAACACTTAATTATGAAGCTGTGCACAGAGAAGCTTTTGAGATTGTTGCCATTAGAAACTGAGCCCTTGTGGCTGGAGTTGTGGTCAGGCTGCCGTCTCCACCCCCACCTTCCTCCCCTGCCCTCCTCCTGCTCCGCTGGCTGACCTTGCCACGCTTGGCTGAGCTGAACCTTGAGGTGCTGCAGTGTTTTACATTGCTGGGCCGTGAGGTTTGAGGTGCAAGCATGTAAGGGGTGGTACCTACTGCGGGGACAAGGGTCTTTTCTTTTGCTGAAAACCTGCCAGCTGTTATTTAATATCACTGAGTATCATGTAACAAATATAAAAGCTGCATGTCGGGGAGAATGTCTCTTTCCCTACTGATCTAGGCTGGAACACAGCAAAGTTTCCATTTACTTCTAGCTATTGTGAAAAGAAAGCTCCATTGACCTATTTTGACACTCAGCCAGGGAGGTGACTCCATCAGTCAGAAGCTGACCATTTTTGTTTCCAAACGCACCCACCAGAATTTTAATACTGTGCTTTGTTTGAACTGAAAGGCTGTCATTTCAGTGCTTTTTGTCACCATTGATCTCAGCCTTATGTATTTTACATGGTATTTAGGAGATACACTATTAACCATCATTATAGTAGCCTCTGTGTAAAATTATTTTGTGTGTAAGCCTGAAGAAAATTTCTGGTGAGTTTTCACATTATGCAGTGGCACCGAGCAATCTTTTGTGCAAAGATAACACAGGTTTGCTCTTTTGTAACCTCTTCTTCTCAGGGAGACTCTGATCCTCCACTGGCACAGGACATTTGAAGTTCTGCAGTTGATTTTTGCAAGAGCAGGAGCAGGCCTTGAGGTCTTCTAATTCTACCTGTCACGGAGCACCTCCCCAGCTGGGAGCCAAGGGCATGCAGGACATGGTGGGATCAGATCCTGAATTAATTCTCCTGGGAGTAATTGATCCTCAGAGTGATTTCTACAGGCACAGCTTCCAAAGGTACCCAGTGCTGATACAGAGCAGCACAGAGTAGTTTTTGCAGATCAGCAAAGGAGTGGTCACTTTAAGCAACACGGCATAGGAAAATATTCCGTAGAGAACAATTCATTAGCAGGACATTACAACCTTTAGTCTGGATTTTCGATGGGTCGAACTGGATCATTGTGGGCACACTGAGGGAATGAGGTCTCTATGCATCATTTCTGCCAGACAGGATTCCTTCAGGTGCACCTAGCAGCATTTTTGCTGTTGTTGTGGGAAGAGAAAATTGAGCCCAGTTGTCGAAGATCCTGAAAGCAGGGGATTTTTTCCCCAAGGGTATAAGCATCAATTAGGCACCGAAGCTCCACTCACTATCAATCATTTGAAAATCTCCCTCTGTGTGATGCTGCCTGGCCTCAGGGCTGGAGCAACAGCTGGGCACTGCCTTGTGCTTTGGTGGGACTGTGGTCCCTTAGCCCAGAAACCTCTGCTGAGATCTTCTTGTCAGGGAGGGAGCTCTTTAAACTCTCCATTCGTTACCCTTTTTGAGAACCATACCACATTCAGTTTGAATAGGTAACCAAGTCTTGGATTAGGGTATGGGCATAAGCTTTGTGCATGGAATCTCTTGAATATAAGTGAACATCTCAGCTGGGATGGGCAGCAGAACCTCTGGTCACTACCTTCAGTACCTAGAAAAACACTGTTTGTGGCGATGCAAATGTATGTTAAGCAAAGTAAGAAAAATATAATTTATTTTTATGCAGTTACTGAGCTGTGTGAGGTGACTGTAATTATTTTTACCATTGCTTAAAAACCTGTATTTTAAAGAAAATGTAAGAGTTCAAATATGTTTGGCATTTGTGAAAGTCAGAAGAAATATTATGGGTTGATTGACAAAATCAGCAATTTTACAAAATAATCTTCAAGCACAGTATCTAAAAAATGCTGTGATTATCTGAAATAAATCTAAGCAGAAGGATGTAAAGTTAAAGTCTGAAAGGAATTTTCCTGGAGGTGTGGTGAACATATCCACTGATATAATTTCTGGTGAGATAAAAAATAGTAAAACAAAAGAAATTTCTTAAAATTTCAAATATCCCCTTGACTGTAGCAAACTCACAAACTGTATATTGCCTTTTGCTTTCATGGTCAGAACTGGTATTTTTTCAAAAGGACATCTTTCCACAACAGACACTGTATTTACAATAAATGTCTTACACACATTAACTGTAGCTGTTTTCAGTGTGATTTTAAACAAGCCAAAGTTTTCCAGTGCTTTAATGTTTCATCAGACTGTACAGGCCCACAGTTATACCCCTCCCTTTATCTGAAGAAAGAGGTACCAGAGAAGCTAAAGCGCAAACAAGGCTAACTAAATTTACGTCTGTCTTCTTGACAAACGTTGTCCTTGGAAATGTAACATAGAGTAACCTGTATGCTGGAGATATCTCACATATATTATGGCAATCAACAGTAGTATCAGAGTTGTGGTTCACACCTCTAGAAAGGCTTGGAACCCAGTCTGGTAATTTTTTTGAATAAGGCATCAAGTGCATTCTTATCACTTCTGATTACCTTGCAGTTCTTTCAAGTGTAACCCTATGACATGACCAACAGTTAAGCTTTCTTAGCTCCTGGGATACCACTGCTTGTTTAATTCATACAATAATCATTAACATACCTTGTTTCAAGAGCAAAAACTTGACTGGTGGAGAGAAATTCAAATGTGTGTTTTCCTGTAAGTCTGTCTTCAGCGCACTTAGGCTGCTGGCAGTTGGCCCCTTCCCCTCGCCACAAAACCAGGCCTTCTCAGAATCCAACTCCCAGTTCATCTTAACAGCTTGCCCTGGCTTTTCAGGGGCAACTGACCTTTTCTCTGTCCTCAGGCTCATATTCAATCTGCATTTGAAGAACTTGAGAGGAAACAAAAGATTTGCTTCCTCTCTCCAAAGAAAATACAAAATTACTTGTTCAGTGCTGGCTTGTTGAGCTACCTATTAAGATGTTTAGTGCAGAATTTCTCTTCCTTAGCTTACACACTCTATAAACAGGATTTCTTGCTTAAAACCCTGTTAAAAGTCTTTCTAGAGCACTTTGCCTTCATATTGTAATACAAGTGGATGTGAGGAGAGATACTGACCATACTTCTTCTCCCTATGAGCCAGCAAGCCTGGACAGCTACAGAAAGAGACTTCTCTCATTACCATTTTGTAGCATAAACCAGCATGTGCCCACTCAATATTCATGACAGCATTCTTCCAAAGCTCTGACTAGAGTGATTAAATGCCCATTGCAGTTTTGTGTCTTTCAGTATAACTAAACCTTCAGAAATCTGATTATGACAGTAACCAGAAAGTTGACAGGAAAGTAATGGAGCTTGCAAAGGTTAATTTGGATGAAAAAAACTTGTCATGAATTCATGTTACAAAGCAATGTTTTCTAATCTGTGAGACTTGTATATAGTGGGCATGTGGTGGGAGGAAGGAAACTAAAAAAAGGATGTCTTTCAAGCTGACAGATTTGATCATGAGAAATCTTCAGCTCCAAGTTTGGGTTTTGTTTAAAGTAAATATCTTTCTTCTGGCAAGGCAGGCTTAGCAAGTGAGGAAGCCTTTTTCAGGCACTGCACTGAAGTAATTTTCTGACACTAATGAATCTGCATTGCTAATGCATACATACTGCTCAGATTCTCCTCTGCAATATTAAAGACTAGAGAAAGCCTCCTGAAATTAGTGAAATTATTAGGATTTCACTGGAATACATGAGGACATAATTTGGCCAGCTTAATCACCTGTGCCTATATGATTTGGGGTGTGCACTATGTATTTTCAGTCTTTGGAGTAAAGAACCGCTTTAATAGCCTCATACTTTTTGTTACAGATGTTCTGAAAGTGCTTGTGATACATGCTGAGAATTTCTCCATACAGTCCTAAGTTTGACATTATAAGAGATTGTTTCTATGAGAAGGATGCACTGAAAGCCTGCGATAAATTATTAACCATGTCAGTGACCCAGGTTTTGGATAGCTTAATTTATATTGAGTACATTTCTATCCAGAGGTGGCATCATTGAAATAAATGGGGCTTTCTCATCTGTAAGGAGGCACAGAGCTCTGACTAAAACTATCAGAAGCAGTTCCAGGCTGTGTGATTTTTGGAGAGAGATACTATAGGAGGAATGTGGTACATTCACAATGGAAGATAAACCAAGCTGGGTTTTTTGTTGTGTTGTGGTTTTTTCAGTATGAAGCAATATTGAGTAATAGCTCATTACTCATTTACACATTTACATAAACAGCTCCATGTGTAAAACAAACTAACATAAAACATTGAAAAAAAAATTCAAAACTGAGATTTAGCTGAAATGAAAGCTGAAGCTTCTGTTAACTAAGGCAAGGTATCACTTGGGTCTCTTCCCTACAGCTGTGCAAGTTGGCCAGGCTCTTCCTAGATTTATCCTCCAGACAGGAATGCAAAGCTAATATTGCTCCTCTTTACAGCAGTCAAGATCTCAGAATGGTCTTTTCCAAGACCCTTTTCTTTGGGAGGGAAGAGGGCAATTTGTCTGAAATAACATGGAGATGCCCCTCTGACACCCTTCTTGCAAAGACCATTTCTGAACCCCCAGGATGAGAAATTAAACTGGGGCTGAGCAGATTAAGGAACATACTGTGATATAAATACTCACAAAACAGGCAAGGAAAAATGATATTAAATTAATTTTGTGATTTAAGTTAGCTGCCAGATTGTATTTGACAATCTACACTCATTCCTAATGTCAGCCTGATCTTAATGTTGTGTTTTTATTGTGAGTTCTTGTTGACAACATGAACCACCTGCACAGTAAAACCTTGCTATTATCCACCATCACAAAGGGTGATTTTACAGTACATACAGTAGATTGAGTGTCATTTGGTATCAGTATGGGCTTTTGTGGAAGAGCTTAATATTTTACAGTTGCTTGTAGTAACTCTCATACACTGGTTCATGAAATTTTGCAGACATATATTTTAGAAATAATATTATTGTGGATTCCAGTGTGGAAGGCACTAGCTAGCTTTTGTGATAATCAAGCAGGAGAACCATTTCTGTTATTGTAACAGATACAGCAATGTACCTAAAAATGTACTTCCTTTTATATACAAGCATTTCTTTATTTTAAAGAGCTAAATTCTGTACACACATATGTATGACCCGTGTTTGCTGGAGAAATTATGAACTGTAGGATCAGTATCCTGACTTCCAAAATATCTGAACAATCAGAAGCTTAAACTGAAATAGGTGAACAGTCAGCCAAGTCTTGATAACGAAGGGAAAGGATGGGGAAAAGCCTGAATTCAGCCGTGCTGACAGAAGGTGAGAACAAGACCAGCAGGTTTATAGGAATGTCCAGGAATAGTTGTTCCAGATAGCAACACATAGGCTGAGTGAGAAGCATTTATCACCTTTGATAAGATGAGGGTAGATTTCCTGGGGTTAGTGAAATAATCTCAGGAGAAAGCAGCTGGCTTTCTAGTTGAAGCAAACAGCAAGCAAAAGTAAAGTCCAAGGAGCTGGGCAGGTAACTGGAGTTTGACCAGGGGTTGTAAGAGTTAAAGAGAACCCCCATAAGCAACTACAAACAGAGAGAAAGATAGCAAGTTTTGCCAAGTTTTTTCCTGACTTGTGTAGCAAGGAGGTGTCTGAAGAAAAAACAAATATTCATACACACTTGGAACAGAAAGAAAAAAAACAATATCAAGAAATTTGTATCTGACCCATAAAATCTTGACAGACCTCCAAGAGAGAAAAAAATACATTGCATTTAGGCGTATGGCACTTACCTGAAAGAAAAATATTATCTGAAATGTAATATTATTGTTTAATATTCTGGGGAATGTAAATAATTATAAAAGAAATTTTAAAGCATGGGAATCAGTTTCTCCGGCAATAAAAGATAGTGCAACAAAGCAATACGTATATTGTCGTATAATACCTGTAGGTTTAAATGCCACTGAGCTTCAGAAAAGAAACTTAGATCCATATTCATTATTGCTAGTAAAAGGTTGGGGGCTTTTTTCATTAGATTTTAAATCTCTCTGCAATGGTCTGTGTATAGACTTAAATTCCTGAACCATCTTGAATGGCTCTGGTTAAGTTCCTATAGCAGTGTGTGTTATACCAAGCCAGCTCATCCTTGGGGGCCTTGGATAGCCCCCAGCTCAGTACAAACTCTAGGCTTTGTAGAGATACTCACCTCTCATGAGACTTTTTCCAGTAAGCCTCTCTGTAGCTGGTTCTTAGAGGTTCTCAAATGCTTGCTGCTCTACAGTGAGCATTTTATTAGTTACCATCTTCCAGCTGCAGTGATCTTTCCCTTTTTTCACTGATGAAATGTGGCCCATCTCCCAGCTCTGATTTCCGCTGCCTTACCTAGAAATGAGATACATCACATTGCAGATAAAACCTGTGTTGATACCTTGAGATCAGACCTCCTTATATAACCACCACTTAAATTTAGGTGTTGTAATGTGGAACTGAGTTCTGCCAGTGCTAGTTTCACTTCACTCTGTAGCCTCTGCTCCCCATCTCAGCTGGTGCCTGCCAGCATCAGTCATTGGTGAAGTGCTGATAATGCTGACAGCTTCTCAATGAAGTGCTCTGGCACATGATGCCATGCTAATGGCCTGCCATTTACCACCCAGTACCACAAAAGCTCAGACATCTGCTCCCAGACCGGCTGAACTTTATGTCTCCACAACAATAAGGATCAGGGCATGGACCTGCACAGGCAGTGTTGTAGAAGATATCCTTACAGATAACTTGGTCAGGAAGAGAAGGTAGATCAATCCCTCTTTGGGCTGATGAAGAAAGCCTCAGAATTAGAGATACGGGTGATTACACATGACTCTGACCACCACGGTATCTGCTGGAAGAATAATATGGATAATATGGCACAAACAATCCATTAGATTTGTGGACTATATTGAAAACTTTTTCTTGTTGCAGGTGATCAGTGATCCAATGAGGAGATGTTGGACCTAAAGGTGAAGGGCAGTGTTGACTGCAGCAACTGTGAGACTGTGGAGTTTAGGATCCTGAGAGAAGTGAGGAAAATAAATAGCTGAATTACAGCTCTGGACTTCAGAAGAGCAGATTTCGGTCTGTTCAGGGAGTCTGTTCATGGAAAACTGTGCTGCAGGGCAAAAGGCCCCAGGAGAGCTGGCTGATCTTCAAAGACAGCCTCCTCAGAACATAAGAACAGTGCACAATGTTCAGAAAGCTGAGCAAGTATGGCACAAGGCCAATATGGATGAACATGGAGCTCCTGCCTGAGCTCAAACACAAGAAGTACACAGCAGGTGGAAGCAGGGACAGACTACTTGGGAGGAATGAACAGACGCTGTTCAAGTGTGTAGGAATACAGTCAGGAAAGCCAATGTGCAACTCCAGTTTAGACTAGCAAGGGAGGAAAAGGGCAATAAAGAAGGTTTCTTTAAGTGCACCGGTAGCAGAAAGAAGACTAATGAGAATGTAGAATAATGAGAATGGGCATTGCTCAGTGGGGCAGGGAATCCCGTGATAATGGATATTGAAAAGATTCAGGTACTTTACACATTTTCCCTTGATTTTCCTTGGCAGGTGCCCTCTGGCCCTCCAGGTCCCTGAGCCTTCTATCAGTCTGCAGGCGTGAAGTAGTACCCATAGTAGGAGAAGATGGAATCAGGGAGTACTTAACCCACTTAGACATTCCCATGGGATGCACCCAAGGATGCTGGAGGAGCTGGATAATGTCATTGTTATGCTGGTAATGTTTGTGAAAGGTCATGACAGTTTCAAAGTGGGGAGGGTCCCAATAACTACAAAAAGGCAAACATTGCACCCGTACTCGGGAAGAGCATCTGGCTGTTAGCCTCACCTCAGGTCCCGAGACAGTTATGGAGCAAATCCTCCTACAAGCTATTGCTAAACATCTGAAGGACAAGAAGGTGATTGTAAGCAGTTAGCATAGATTTATCAAGGGCAAGCCATATCTGACCAACCTAATTTCTTTTCTACAATAATGCTGTGCACAAGAGGAGGGAAATGTGTGTTGTATACCTTGACTTTAGCAAGCTTTGCCACAATGTCCTGTAGTCTTCTTATCACCAAACTGGTGAGATATGGGCTAGAAAAATGGATGATAAGGTGAGTGGAAAATTGGCTGTAATACTGGCTTCAGCAGGTTGTGATCAGTGACACAAAGTCAGTTGTGTGATGGCCATTAGCTGCTGGTGTCCTTCAGGAAGTGGTACTGGGACAGCAGTGTTTAGTCATGCCATTGATGACCTGGCTGGTGGGACAAACTGCATTCTCCGCAAGTGTGCAGATGGCACCTAACTGGGGGGAGCAGTAGCTGCTATTCAGAGGGACTTTGGCAGCCTGGAGAAATGGGCTGACAGGAATTTCACAAAGTTCAACAAAAGCAAATACAAAATCTTGCATCTGGGATGGAATAAACTAATACAACAATACAGACTGAGGGTCGGCTGACTGGGAAACAGCTTTTCTGGAAAGGACCTGGTGATCTCAGAGGATAAGAAGTTGAACGTGGGCCAGCAATATGATGTTGTGGCTGGGAAAACCAACAGCATCCTGAGTACTGTATTAGCAAGATCTGCAGACAGCAGATCCAGAGAGTTGACCCTCCTTCTGTATTTGTCACTTGTGAGACTGTGCCTGGAATAGCATGCCCAGTTTGGGGGTCTCCAATAAATAAAAGACTTGGACATACTGGATTGAGTCCTGAGGAGGCTAGCAAGCTGCTCTGAAGCTGAAACACCTGGTCTGTGAGGAAAGGCACTGGGTGATGGACCTGTTCAGCCTGGAAAAGAGAGATCTGAGGGGAAATCTGCAACCAAGTGTTGTGTCTGCAACTGCTTGATCAGAAGACATAAAGGAG
>VXBT01003513.1:1351295-1386643 GCA_013400235.1 Oriolus oriolus | reverse complement strand
AAAAGTTCATCTGGCTTTTCTCTTGCATCCAGGTTTTTAAAAGCACAGAATTCATATTTGAGCGATATGGGATACAAAATCATAAAGTCACCCCAAGACAAGGAGACAAAGCCAGAATATTCCTGAAGATGCACAGCAACTGGATGAGAGGCAGTGGCTACAAAGGGGAACATTTAGATACAATTTGAGGTTTCTTTACTATGAGGTTGTTTCAGTACTGGAAAGAGACCCAGAGACACTATGGGAAAAACACTCCATCCTTGGACATGTTCAAGACTCAACTGGACACAGATCTGGGGAACCTGATCTGATTAGTCCTGCCTTGATCAAGGTGGATGAGTGGCATGTCACCCAAATCTGGTCTACCTGATTCTGCAAATCCCTTATTCTGTGTCACCTGGTCTAAGGCTTCTACTATAAAATCCATAATGGAAGGAAGGAATAAGTATTAATTATAACTTGATTTCAAAATTCTCAAGTGGGGATGAAGATATATTTACAACAGCAACGTCTAGAAATCAGCATAGAAGGTTGCATAGGGTCACGAACTGTAGCACTCTAGAAACATCCCAGATAGAGGTCGAGGGAGTTCCCACCATGTCATATAAATCTAATGTTGTTCTGCAACCTTTAGCGTTGTGTCCATTGCTAGAATTGCTCCAGCAAACACCTGTGACAAATTACAGTTCCTATTTTTATCTGGGTAGCTGGAGGCTCAGAATCCAGTTTCAGGCTCTGAAAATGATTGATACTCAGCCAAAGAACACGGATACCCAACCTGTATATGGCAAATACACTTAGTAATAATGGAACATGAAACTGAACTAAAATAATAACCATGACAATATGCCTGGTCAGTCAAGAAATGCAGATTTTTTTGCACCATCAGCAATATTTAAGCCAAAGTATGTAAGAGCAAAACAAAAAATGGAAGCATGTCACAGAATTGGGACATTCTGCACATGGGTATAACCTATCTGAAAAGAAATATCAACAACAAAATTCTGGGAAAGGTACAAAACTCATAACTCTCCGTGTAGATGATGCATGCTAATTCAATCCTCTGTGAACTGGCATTTCTAGCAAGGCTGTTCCAAAATGTTATTAAGGGCACTGCAGCATATTGCAGAGTGTGTTGGCAATGCCAAAAACAGAGGGAAATCAGGAACACGGCAAAAACATAAGACAGCTGCCAAATACTGATTTTCTTTAAAGGTGGGAAGCAAAGATACTGTGGTTTTTGAGAGTGAGGAAAAATGTTGGCATGTTTTTTACAGGTCTGTTTGTAAGAGCTGAGGAGGCAAAATGTAGTAGTTGAAATGGGTTTAATGTATTCATGTTCTGTGCATAATTACACTGGGGGGACCACATTTGACAAGAAACCGATAGTAATATATCAGTGCCTGTCTGGGAGCATCTCAGTTGTTACCATGCAGCAGTTCACGGGCCCTTGGTTTCCACAGTTTCTGTCAACAGAACTTACACATCTGTCCCCCAAAACCTCAAGTCTATACCACCTGAAATTTAAAAAAATTCCCACGTACAGCAGTTTGTCAAAGGTAAGTCAGAAGAGTGGTGAGTGCAGCCCTAGTTTCACTTTTACTCTTGAAACACCATTGTTTTCAGAAAGTTTGTCAGTGAATGGGAATAGTATGAAGTGAAAAATGTGAGAACAGTATTTTATAAGGTTCTTATCCAGTTGGGTCACTGGTCACAGAGGATCGTGGCAAATGTTGAAGAGTTAAAATTCAGATGCCGAATGAAGCAAAACTCTGTACGAGTATCTGGTGCTGAGCAACCACTGAATCACACACGGTATCAACAATAAAATGCACTAAAAAATTCCCATAGGGAGAAATGAACCAGAGAGCAAAAACTCACACTGTAGTTAAAGCTCTGTGAATTTGTAGGACAACTAGAAAAATATAAATAAGTGGTCTCCATTGATAAGTAGTGCCTGGAAGAAAGAGTCAAAAATTAACTTTACTTCTGACAAGAGCTGGTTCAGAATCATTTAATGTTTTTAATTCTTTTCAATTAACATCAGTAGAGAAGGCTAATGATAAGAGTACTGTAGAAATATGAGGAAAATATTATTCATATAAAACCAAAAAATATGAGATTTTTTTTTTACACAACAAAATTGAAACTATGAGCAGTTGTGACTGATTTAAGGGTTTCCATTCAGCTTTGCTTAGTGAACAGCTCACATGCTATGTTACTGTTTCCCAGCTGTTTGCTACGGTCTTTTTGCAACAGGTCATCACCCTTCAGCAGAATTGACAGGAGGAAATGTATGCCCATGCACAATCTCCTTCAGTACAGGAACTGTACTTTGTTCAAGCCCACCTTTGCTGGTGATTTCAGACTGGCTGTCAGCCTCTCTGTCAGCACAGCAGAGGCACAAGCACAGGTTCCCTTGTGCCAGCCCCACACTGGTGATAGTAATGCACGCACCAGGAGACTTTTCACCCTTGCAGCAACATTTGCTCAATTATATCTATCAAAGTCTCAAGCTCACCAAGAGAGTCTTGTGCTTTTAGACCTTTTGTTCCTTCTTTCACATGGGAAGAGAAGTCGGGGGGCTGAGTCACAGGGCTGAGGGGTGACTGTTAAATGAGCAACACAAAATTAAGATCTAGGACTTAATACTTGTGCAGAGACTACATTGGAAAGAAAGGACAAAAGCTTTGGAGCTGGTCTTCCGAGGACTCAGTGGGTTTCACAACACGGATGAGGAAACCATATTTTCTGCCTTTTGCCACTCTCCTAAGCCCCCCTGTTCAAATTCCTAGGAGGACACCCTTCATCCCAAAATAGAAACTGCTTTGGAACAGGACAGAGTGACTGCTCTGCAGGAGGAGAGCAAGTGAAACAGCAGGTAGCATGGGTGCAACTTCCTGGCCAGAGCACAAAGCGCAGTGGAAAAAAGGGTGGAATCTTTCACTGCTGTATAGGTCCAAAACCTGTAAAGTGAGAATGTTTCCCATCACATTTCTGTACAGAAGAGTTGGAAAGATTTTTCCACACTTGATGTGAAAGGAAAATAAAGTAGCTTTTTGACCATTTCCCTCCCTATTGGGAAACATTGTTTTTGAACATCACTGTCTGAGTTGTTTTTAACAGCTATTTCACCTGAAAAGACGACTTTCTGATAGTCTAGGGGTTGTTAAGTTACACAGAGATGAAGCTTTGATGTGAAGAAAACAGTCAGTTGACAAGAGACTCCTGGCAGCTTTGAAAAGTGTTTGAGCTTCTGGAATAAAGCAAAGAGAAGCAAAAATGTAAATTTCGTATAGTGGAAATAGCAGATCTCATTCAGAAACTAACCCAACAATACTTACAGGGAAATGAAAGTACAGCTGAGGCCATCACCTTCCTGCCTTAACAAACCAGAAGGTACTTTCTTTTTTATTTTCATGTTTCTCATAACTGTATTGTCGAAACTAGAGGTCACTACCTCAGAAAGACTGACAAACGCAGAATGGTGATGAGAGCAAATAGGGAGGGGACTCTTTTGCATTAGTAGTTAGGTGTACCAAGTTTTTGTCTTTACTAGTGAGAATGTAATTTATGAGGTGTGAATGGAAGGTAATCATAAACCACCTCTTGCCATTGTCAAAAGCACTTCACAAACAGCCTTTCTACACTTTGGAGAACACATGCTTCCTTTTTTCAAATTGAATTCACATCTGTGGAAAAATGCATTGGTTGTAATGTTCACAACAGCAGGGCTCTGCAAATGACAGTTTAATCTGCCCTAAAAATAATTTTTACATTTCTAAAATGCATTTATGCATTACCAGATATACTGCTGTGAGCTGTTGCTGCATCCGTAAGACACAGGAGAGTAGTGTGAGAGCACAAACTGCAAAGGTTTCTGGAACAGGTATCCAGCCCCGATTTAAAAGGTCAGACATCCCTGACATGAAGGTTTAGTAGAAGTGCAACAAATCAAAGTCTTAAGGCAGACTGTGTATCTGTAGATCTGATAAAGAGAAAATATCAAGCTGTCTGATCTTAGATGCAATTCAGATTACTGGTGGAGGTGAGCTACCAAGGGAAGTACTACTTTTACTGTTGTATTACAATATCTAAAACAAAAGTATAAACTATTAAATACATATTAATAGTGTATTGCCAGCTGTTGCTGTTGATTTATGGATGATCCTCCAATCCTAGCTGAGATTTTGTCTAAATACGCCAAGATAATGTTTGCAAGATGTTGCACAAAAACTATTTCAAAAGCCACAAGAAGGGGACTTAGGTATTGGAAATATAAGAAATGAAAAGGAAATATTTTTGTCACATATGCCAGAAATACAAGCCAAGCCAAATGAAAGAGCTCTTACTGGCACCACAGAAATGTTTGGACCCCTGGAGCAACGTAGGCATGGGTTTGTTTATGCTGGCTGAAGAAACTAGTATTTGTCTTAACTTGCTATTTTCACTTTCTTCCGATATATTTACTAGAAAATATATCAACTAAATAGGCAATTATTCATAACAAATTATCTTCTAGTGTAGAAAGAACCAAATGCAAGCCACAAAAATTAATTAAAGATAACCTAAAGAATTTTGTGAGGAGAGGAGTCATGTAACTGCCAGTGCTTGTTATCTCAAATCTAAACTGTTTTTAGAAAACAATATCAAAATAATAAAGCACTGTAAGATAACCTGCAGAACCAGACTGATCTGTATTTAGATTAAATTACGGAAGGGCAGTGATTAAATTTAGGTTGTCATCCACTGATATTTTACTTGACAGGATGCTGAAAACTACTAAAACCCACCCTCTGCTGTATAAAGAAAGGAGAATGGCAGGATAAAAAGACTGATGTTATCCAGGAGCTGCTATCACCTCATAAACTGATTCTATGCATCAGGGAATAATGGTCTCAGAAGACAATGTCATGCTTGTGTGAGAACATCACTCTTCAAATATGCTGTGAAAGGATGGGTGACCCCTTCTCAGAAATGGTAGTAAGAGATAAAGATTAGCAATCTTGGCAGAAAATGCTGTCATGCTGAGAACATCTTTCCTGACAAAGTCTCTGACTTTCTGTTAATTGCTGAGCCTTATGAGGCTTCTGTTTATGCCCCAAAGGACCTTACTGGCTTTGGCCACCCTTGCCTGAGGCCTCCCCCCACACCCTGCCCAGAGGCCCCATTTCAACCCAGCCTCAGGCACCCAGAGGAATGCTGGAGGTGTCCCTCTGCCCAAGCTGTTGTTTGAACTCTCCTCCTGGATTGACCTCGCACCTGGCTGGTGGCCACGCATGTGCCTGATGGTCACTGGGCTGTCATCTCAACCCAACGCTGCTGACCTGCACCGAGAGACCCTTCATGTGTCAGGCTTGTTTCTCCGCTGGAGATTTGGTGTACGTTACAAGTTTTTGTTTCAAGGCCTCACTCTCATTTTGGTCTTTTGAATGGTCTGACTTCAGAAGTTCCTGTGAATTAACCCATTTCACCACCCAGGTGAGATGCCCTAACTGTGCTTCTCTAAGAAATATCTGCGTTCCAGTACAAAAGCCTGCTCATAAGGCTTTTCCCTTTTGCAGTTGAAAGAACTGTGTCCTTCTCATTATAGTCAGTTCCCTCATGCATGGAAATCATCAGTTGTCATAAGGGATGATTGAAGACCCCAGAACTGATGAACTTTCAATCTTGTCACTTTTAATACTGACCATATCTCTGTCACTTCAGTGGGACAGGAAGCCTTGCCCTTTTGAAATCAGTGAAAACATTCTTTTGAGCCTTCACAATGCCACACCTTTATTTGTGCGATCGAAGAGCCAGTTATTACTGAATTCCTGTTCTCCAGGTAGGTACCTAAGTAATTTTTCTCCTGTTTCAATGTCTTAAGTAGTTCATTCCACGAGTTCCATGAGGAAGAATTCCCATTTTTATCATTCTTTAGGACCTTGTCTGAAATGTCTTTGATTTTTTGGAATCCTTATCGAATTGTAGACACCAGAGCTGGGCTTATTGTTCCAGCAGGATGACACACAGCAATGTGTAACCTTCCTACACTTTTTGAGTATAAATTCCCGGATTATGTGTAAGAATTGAACTACCGTGGGAGATTCTGTTCACCTGATTTATTTCTCTCAGGCTTCTTCAGGTTAATTTCTTCCCCCATTATTTGTAGATTAATGAATATTCCTGTCACAGTGCTGAAAAACATTGTTTTTCAATTTTTTATTAAACTATTTACCAAACTCTGTTATATTGTCTGGTCATTCTCCTAATATTTTAGACTTTTACAGATTTTAGGAGGGATATTTTTGCCTTTTCTTTATCTGTGACAACCATTTCAACAGCTAGAGGCCAAAATCATCTAGGAATATGCCTATTCAGTGAAGAATTCTCTCTTACAGTTGCTTTTTTAATCCCGTGAAGTAACCATGTTTCATATTGACTTTGAGTTGATTTGGTTCTCAGTCTTCCAGTTAATTATGATCTTGAAATGTCTTCAACTGTATAATTATACCTAAAAAATACATGCCTCAAAATGCAATAATTAAGCCTTCAGTCAGTAAAGGTGAATTTAAATGAATACGCATAATCCCAGCTTTGCCAGGGACAAATAAGTTTAATGGCAATGTTTTGCAGAGTCATGCAAGACTCCTGGAGCTGATTTTCAGTTCTTGTCTCTTGCTCATTCAGGCAGGAAAAAAAAAGAAGAAAAAATGTATCATACTTTGCTCTCAAGGTGGAAATATTTCCCATCATTCAAGGTATGTTTATTACAAACAGCTAAATGTAGCACTGCTGGTCATCTGCCACTGAACTGATGCAATGCAGTCCATCTCACAGGGTGGAAGAAGAGGAGGGAAGGAAAGAGAAGAACTGTAAAGCACAAAAGACTGTAAAACAGTTTCCAGGCCCTATCTCACTTCGGCTCCTTAAAACCTTTCCATTAAAATGCATTGTGCAGCATCAGGAAAACAAAGTCAAATTTTGGTGAAAGAAAAGGAGATGGTTTTGTGCCTGTTCAGTATAGCCATGAATGTTGGCCATTTCCAGAACAGCCACTGATCCAGAAGAAAAATATTCAAATAACAGGATGGTTAAATCTCAACATGAGGCATTCCACATTGATAGTGTTTTGATTTGAGACCCTATATTGTAAGCACATCTGATAAATATTTAGTGGCTTATTTGACCCTGAGGAAGCTGAGAAATGAGTCACTGAAACTAGAACACCTGTTATTTATGCACTCAGTTCATAGCCCAGCTGCAGGTAGGATAAAACGGCTCAATTCCAGTTGCAAATGCAAAGTATTTAAACATGTACTTACATATGCATTAAGTAGATCATAAGCAGTAATCAGATCTATTTATTTCTTTTTCAAAATATTTGGATGCATTTAAAATCAAAATTAATCATTCTCCTACAGTACTGTCACAGTACCACTTACAAACCAGTCTGAACCAAAAACTATTAACACTGTAATGCTAATATTCATAAGCAGATCCCTGGGAAAAGGCTGATAGGAATTTTGAAAGTAATTATAGCGAGAGAATATATGGATACCATTGTAAAAGCCTATAGAATCTATTTTAAACCACATGTCCACTGAGTTTGAAACTAGTTTGTAGAATATAACAGAAAATTTTCTCTTTGGCAGTGCAGTGCTTGCTATTTGGAGTAGAGACCATACACCTTTGTGTTGGCATTGCATCTATCATGATGTGGAATGTTAAAAGAAAGTAAAAAAATGGTGCAGTTGCAGTCTTAAGCAGTCAGTAGGGCTGTTTTCAGTGATTTCAAAAGGGTAAAGTTTTCTAGTTTGTTTTTCCAGAAGGCTGATTTTAATATCATAAAAGCATACCCAAAAATATACTGGCACATTTATTACAGAAATAAGTATGAATAGGAAGCAGTTAAAAAAATGCACAAACCAGCTCAGAGGAGCTGAAGTCACTAAAACCCTCTTATGAATAATCTAAGTTTCAGGTACCTTTTATTTATATACCTCTTTTGCTTTAACAGAAAAGATAAATTTAAAACACAGAGCTGAGCTGTATTCCATTTCCGCTCCACTGTTTTAAATAAGATATCCAAATTCTTTCCATTTGTCATGGGGCATTAAGGGCATATTTTCATCATGGATTACATAGTATCAATTGGTAATATGCCATGTTGTGATGGACCACAAAACATCATATAACCTGGAGCAAATTTCAGACGCATGGAAAAAATTGTATTTGAACAACAAACCATGAAAATCTAGGGGAAGCTAGGCCTCTTTGGCTACAATTAAAGCATGCAGTGAATTTGTTCCACCAACAGGTTTTCCTGTGTTCGGTGATTGACAAGGTTTGTTCAACTCCTACGGCACTGCGCGGCCTAAAGTTTGTGCATGAAATTATTGCCACATATGGATTATAAAGATGTTCTGAAAACGGAGAATACAAAAGTGATTAAGTGAGGAAGGCAAACCCCACGGACATAGTTTACAGCTCTTTATGTTTATAGTTATATTCCTCTCCTTAGCAGGAGAGAGTATTTCTTTTGACTTCCAAGTCAGTTTGTGACTGAATGAGTGTAGTATTAATCACTTTGGTAAGTCTCAGAGAAAAGTCTTCCATCAACAGGAGGTGAATCTTCTTACACTGCCCTGCCACCAGCAGCACTACACAGTGCCCCTGGCTTTTCCTCAGCTTGATGCCAGTTTCTTCTGGGTATTCAGCTCCTTCACCTTCTCTGAGGATCCAGAGGAATTCTAGGGATGGCCGTGGTTTTGTAATGAAGACTTTCATCCTTAGGGTTTTCACTAAAACTGCTGACTTATTTCAAATCAGCAATTAAGCAATTACATTATAATCATTTCCTTGGTCAAATTGACTCAGGCCAGACTTCGAATCAGTAGTCTTAGTAGGAAAGGTGAAGTGTTATTACCAGTTCTCTGGTAGTAGGTTTTCAAAACACCCTACATGGAAGTCACTTATTCGTGGTACTATCTGTAATGACACAGGAGATGTGAAAAAACACCCTTTAAATAGTTGGTTTCTGAGTTTTCTGCAGCAGCCATCAGTTTCTCTCTGCAAGCTTTATGTACATCTAACACCTTCACAAAGTCATGTTTGATGGCTTCTATACATCAGTGTTGTAGTAGTTAGGGGGAAAAAAATAACTGTAGGCCAGTTTCATGGCCAGATTAATTTTTACTGCAGCCTTGAATTTTTGCTGCACTGTTGTGATGGAAGACCATAATAATCTGTCACAAGTCTCATTGGATGTTACTGTCACTGTATGTAGAGTACTGGATCGAATTTGGTACAGTGGCTGTTATTTTACATGGAAACATGTGCACTGCCTCATTATTAAGACACAAGGAAAGACCAGCACATGCCTGACTTCTGAAAAGTATAGATGCTTTCAAAATCACATACATTTTCTCTAAGCTAGTCTCTTCATCCAGAGTTCCTATTGCTAGTAATGTCTATTTTTATACTTTTTTTGTTGTTGTTCCAAAAAGATAAATACAGCATAGGGTACATATGTAAACTGAAGTAAAAGAATCACTTCCCTGTTTCACATTTATTATACCTTCACTAAATTTGGGCACAGAGGTGGGTGTCTACTCTAAAATACAGTGATTTTAGGGCAATCTAAGAAAAGCAGATGATATAGATAACGCATGAAAATCAACAGGTCTTGTAGGTATTTATTTTCCAGAAAGACTATGATGCTAGGTGTGACCGAGCAATGAATAACTAAATTTGTGGAACGAATATTTCAAGAGAAGTGTTGTTTACGATAGGAAATGCCCTGACTTCTATTTTTGAGTCTGTAAGTACTTTTTGAATACAGTTACTAAGTTTTGTGAGCATTAATGGAACAGCAAGGCTATGCCACTGATGTGAACACTGCTCAGAGAAAGTAAGTAACGCACATATTTTTAACAAAAAACGTTATGTTTGGGATTGTTTTCTTGGTTTGTTGTTTGGTTGGGGGTTTTTTGGCAGATTAAGACAGTTACTCCTGAGGTGTAGGACTACAGCCTCTCAAGTCCCTATTCCATGTATCAGGACTACTGCTAGGAAAGATCTGTTTGCTGCACAAGCAAGTACAGGATGTTTTTCTTACAATAAAAGACAAGAAGAGTGATGAGGTGCATCACGACAAAGTTGGCTGTCTCTAAAGAAACTACTACCTTTTTTTCTCTTTTTGTATGCTAAATATGGTATAATGTATGTGTGAAGCAAAGAGAGAAACCTAATTATCAAGGTAAAGAGTGAAGTTAAACACTTGCTTTTGAACAGCCTGTCAAGATGCTGTATAGCTGAAAGCTTCTTTATGGTTTGTCACAATATAGTAGTATGTCTTGTACATACTTTTCCCTCTGCTTGACTGGCATAGGAATTTAAAATCAGTTCTCAAATATATGTTCTGAATTCTGCAGGAGTTTGCTGGCTTGCTGTCTGATATTTCTGATTTTTGAACATAGACACATAAATCATTACCCTTTAAAGCCTCTTTTAAAATTTATTGGATTATAATTAACAAGGATCTATTTAATAAAAGCAGGAACACTTTTTAAAAATCATTAAATCTAACCAACATGATTGCAACATTTAAGAGCAGAGTGCAAGGTGCTTACTGTTCCAACATTAATCATGTGCCAGGACGGATGGGATTCATTTCATCTCACTGTAGCTATCTAAAAATTAGTCATCACATCTCATCTACTCACCTGAATTCCTATTAAATCAATGGGCAGAGACAAGAATCCCCAGTAGGTGCACCAGCCCATTCTCAGATAGGTGAGATAAATACACGTTTCTTACCAGTAGGTACAGACAGAACTAGTTGATGTGAGACAGATGCTTCATTTATTTGTCACAGGTAGGGATCTCATGCTGTTTGAGATCACTTAAAGTAGCCAAGATATCCATGTGGATGTGGCAGATGTGATTCAGGGCTGACCCACAGAAGACTCTTCCACAGTGGCAGCTGGAGGCTAG
Organism: Oriolus oriolus; assembly: GCA_013400235.1. Classification (NCBI taxonomy): domain Eukaryota; kingdom Metazoa; phylum Chordata; class Aves; order Passeriformes; family Corvidae; genus Oriolus; species Oriolus oriolus. The sequence goes on along the minus strand of VXBT01003513.1, from coordinate 1,375,663 downwards.
ACAGATAGACAGAGCTGTGGATACTTCCGAGTTCCTAAAAATACACTAAATATTTGACTGTTGCCTCTAGATCGTGTCCAATGACTGTAAAGGGTGCTCAGGAATATCTGAGTCCCAACACTTTCCTGAAAGTATTGCTGCCACACTACCTAAACCTGGTAGGTTTACAGAAGGAAGGAAAACTCAAAACTGACTGAAAGGTTTGCTGTACAGATAGTCAGAAAAATAAGCATGCCTGCATTGAGAGAGGATAGTGCAGGACCTCTCTTCCTCCCTTCTGCCTGAAGATCTGTAACCATCAGATGAAATTAGTCCTACAGAATGAGGCTGGTGGAGGAAAAACTGAAAAAAATCGTACTAGGACTGGTTATCACTTTCGGTATAGGCTGATAAAGGCAGATAAGCAAAGTCTCTTGAAGTCCCCCTGGCTTGTGTAATGCCAGCAATGGCATCAAAAGAGAGCACCACAAAGTAGGTTTGGAAGAACAGCATCCTTCTATTTCAGATGACTTTCATTCCTAGTCCAGGAAAGGGTCAAGGACTGTCTTCCTAAAAACAAAAATGGGATTGTTAGAGGACAAAAAAGACATTCATGCTTAAAGCAACAGAAAGCTTACAAGCAAAGAACTGTTGTGGCTTCCTAGCTTCCCATGCCAAAGCAAAGAGAACACTATGAACCACCCACACTGCCTTTACCACGCCCCTCTGCCTCTGTCCAAGCACCACATGAGAGGAAATTGTTCTTGACTTGAGCAATGTGGCTTATAAACCAAACCTTTGCTTTCTGCAATCTTTAATTTACATGCTTATCTTACCAGTTTACCCTTAATGTAGGCTGACTTGGCACTGGATTGTTTGCAACAGTAACTTTAAAATTTTGTATGTTCTTTTATATTTATTCTCAGGTGTTAGTTGCATCAAAGGTTCTTTTCGTACTTATGGCCCTTTCCTCCCACCATCCTGTTCCCAGTGTTTTCTGGCACTGAAGAGGCATTTCGAGCAACAGATGCAAAGCAACATTTAACAAAGGGTTGACCGTGCCTACATGGTTACTGTCTTGCAAGTGGACTTCCTTGTCTCTTTGAGAGCCCAGTAAGACAACACCTCTAGCCCCCCATGCATGAGCAGGAAGAATAGGAATTTCCCACAACCTCTGGGATTTTGTGCCACACATCAAGAACTTTTGTTTTGAATAATTATTTTTTTCTTTCACTAGGCATTTTGCAGGACTTCCCTGAGGATTTTGCAGCCTTCTCTTTGAGGCATCCCCAAAGATTGTATTCCAGTGCAGTGGGGTTCTGGTTTTCACATAAGTCATGCTTCTTAATAACCAAATTATAAACTCAAAGGCTTTTTTTCTTATGGAAAAAATAATATTCACTTAGTTGTCCTCTCATCTTACTCAAATTTCATTTTTACCCTTACTTAATATATTCTTCATATTTAAGTTCTCCAAGTCTGTTTTCCCTTCAGTTTCAGTATCTAATTAGGGCTATATGCATTAAACATGCCTTTATTTTTGCTTTATCCCTGCCAAAGCCGTAAGTTGGAAAATTACTCCTGTTCATGTCCAAGCCTCAAATACTGTTTTTTAAACACAGGCTGTGTCTCAGTCAGAAGATAGCTGTACTCCTCTGAGAGCTCAAATATTTTAAGTATTCTTGTGATGAGAAGTGCTGTATATATGTTGCAGTGTTATAAAATGTTAGTTTATACGTGCCCTTTTCTTTTTTTAATTGTAGATTCATATATCATGATTAGAAATTGTAAAACAGTTCAGCATACAAAAGAAGAGCAATACATTGTCAGTATTACCTCCCCCTCTGGTATTTGATTGTTGAAACAAAGAGGTCTAGTGGAATGTTTGGCTCTTAAAATTATGCAGCTATGTCCCGCAGAAGCTTAGCAGTTCTGGCAGGGCAGTAATTGTATTTTTCCTGAGAATTTTTTAAATTACCTGAGCACCGAAAAAAAATAATGACAATTTTAAAGTGGTGGATTCAGTTGGGGCTATGCAGATATGAGCAGTCTGTCTTTGTTAGTGTTTATATTGTGGCATTGCCGAGGGACACCAGTGACAGGCAGGGACTGATTGTGCTTGGCACTGAACAAACAAGGTAGAGTTTGCCCCAAAGAGGTTATAACTTAAATACACAAGTCCTGGGAGTTGGGGAGAGTGGTGTCGCATCACTCAGGAGGTTGAGAGTTGAGGCTGAAGAACCCCCTTCTCCCAAAGCTGAATGCCTCTAAGCCAGATTGGTTCTCTCCTGGAGCTCTGGTCTTCATCTTGCAGGTGCCCTTCTAGCCAGCTAGGGTATTTTCTGCTGTGAAACCAGCGATGTTCTGCCTGTGAAATAGACAATATTGATTTAAAAAACAAAACCAGAAAAGAATAGAGCCAGAAGGGTCTGCTTAGAGCTGTCAAGGTTAAACTTTGAAATTATTAGTCACTTTCCATTGCAGTCAGTGCAAACTACCAACATTTCTTAAACATTTCTTTTAGCAGTCACTTACATGAATAATTAACTCCCGTGACCCTGCCTTGTCATTTACTGGTTAACATGGTCAAATGCTATCATTAACTTTCAGCATTAGATGTGCTCTCTCATACTTTCCACCTGCTGATGCAAATGCTCAGGCTCCAAGCTCACATTTCTAAATGTAGAAGCACAAGCCCATGCAGACACTTCAGAGGCTTCCTCCCATGCAGACAACGAGCTGTGGTGCCACGGGATCCATGCTTTCCTTGTCTTCTCGGGTCCCTTGTTTCTGGGCAGCCGCTGGGAAAACATGTCAGGGACAAAGCAGAGGTTTACCTCGCAGTGGCCTTTCTTTATCAGCAAAGCCAGGAAGCTGCACAAATCCCTGGCATGCATCCACCTTCAGCTTTCTGAGAAGCAGATAGCGTGTCCCAGCCTGTGCTTTATTTAAAGAGGCAGACCATTTGGGGTGAATAGTTAAGCTATGGAGCACTGGAGTATCATACTTGCCTGGATTTTTTTCTCCCGTCCAGAGAAAAACGCAACCAAAGTGCTGGGGGGGAATTTGCAGCTGATTGTGGCTAACAAAGTGGTGAGGCCTTCCTGGGACGTTACTGACAGTTTCTGTGTTCTTCCTTATGGGACCACATTTTGTAGGTCTTAATCTCATGGGAAATTTCGTCTTGGAGACTAACGCAGGATTTGATCGGAATGCAAAGTTTTCATTTTGCACTCCTACTATGACTAGGATGGGAAATTGTAACACAGCAAGCTCCCTCAGTCCTCTTGACACAGAGGCAATGGCAAAATGCCATCAATCTCAAAGATTTATGTTCTTGTCCTTTTAAATCCCTACCTTGCATTACACCATTATCACAATGCATAAGGTAATGGCAGGAGTTGAATGAGTCATGGGAGACTTTCACTAAGATTTAATCCAAAATTTAAAAGCTGCCTACTCTGCATTGCCACAGCATGGCATGGTTTTAAGCTACAGGAAATACGCTGTATTCAGCAACATCGCGTAATGTTAATTGCTGAATAATAACCCCATGGTCCTTAGTATCAGTGCTGTAGGTGACAGGGTTAAAAATGGAACTCTGATTATTAATTTTGTCTGTCACTAGCAAAGATAATTCATTGGTGATAGAGGTTACTATGGAGCCTGATTCAGGGACAAAAAAACCCCATGAATTTAAATTCATCATAGTGGAAAATCTTTAAACTGCTCTTTGGTACATTTAACAATTCCTGTGGTCCCTCTGGGACCAAAATCTAAACCAAAATCTAACGTGAAGGAAACAGGTTTGCTGTGATGCCAGAAGTGCTCTAATTAATGTATCTGTTTTTCGTGGTGATAAATGGGGTCTGTCAGAGGGTAATAATTAATTCTTAATAGTGTGAACTTCTCAAGGTTATTTTGCCCTCAGGTTTTTGAAGAGCTCTCCATAACCAAAACTGATACTGTAAATAAACAAATCTTGATTTGCTAGGCACGTGGTACAGGTATGTGTGTGTCGGTGAGCTTGGCTTCCCTCTGAAGCAGACATTTCACTTTTGATGCTCTGGCTTTGTTTGCACTCGCTTATCTGCCCACAAATGGCCGTGTTGACTCACACTGCCCCTGCAAAGCTGCCCAGCCTCTTCCTCGCCAGGACTGACCCACGGTCTGCATTTGGTATTGGCAGCCATGCTGTGTGCCCATTCCTCTGCTTTAATATTCTCATTTCTAAAATTATGGTCTACTTTGTTGCTGGAAGTGCCTACAGAAAGGACGTGAAATGTTAAAAGGAGAGGGTGTGTTTTAAAAGCAATTGTAACACCAGGGAGGGGGAAAATATTTTTTTCTTTCCTAAAACACTAATCTCTATTCTGCATCTGTCTACTCATTTACCCTCTGGTAACACTGTTGGCTCCCCCTTTCCCAACAGTTCTCTCTCTCTCATGGAAAAACTGGGCAGGAAGAGGTCATTGAAAACATTCTTGGGGATTGAGGCTACCAGGGCTTGTTGCTGCACAATTATGCAAGCAGATCCTTTTGAAAACAACTTTTAAGAAGGAAATAGGGAGCTTATAGTGAACAAGTGAGAACAGTACTCAGTGTAACTGTGTGCCTAGTACTGACTTTCTAGCCTTAGACTGCAAATTAGGCTGTGCTAAGGTAGAGCTGAAGAACATGAAATTGAAAGGATAAAAATAATATCAGATACCTTTGTGTTCATAATTTTAGGCTTTATTCTGTAATTTAAATTCTTAGTAGACAAAGCTTGAAATTGCATAAACTATGCATTTAATAGTGAAGAAAACATAGTTGTGTGAGCAGAGGTGGGAAACCCCAAACTTCCACTTACCATTACACAAGTCATTTTCCATGAACACTGGCTTCTTTTGTTTAGTTTTTGTTTTTAAGATGAGATTCTTTTGAGGAGTTTAGAATGGTGAACATTAAGCTGAGCTAGGTAAACACAGTTATGGATCCTGAGTAATCTTTCATTGCCAATCAAAGTAATGACTTTCTTTCGCTTGCCGTTTTTCTTTTTCTCTCTCACTTTGATTTATACCCTGGAGTTTTGCTCAGTGATTTTTCAGAAGCTGCAGAGAAGTTAAAATAAACATGTTTAGTGCTGAACAGATTCATCTTCTTTTCATATTTTCCCTCCAGTTCTTTGCCACATTCACAGAGCTGCCATGCACAATCTCTGCCTCTGGATGACAGCCCCTGCCATGCTCTGAAACCTCAGCTGTCCCACACAAAAGAGATGTCCTTCTGGGGCAAGTTTCTCCTGTGGAGGGGAGGCAGTAAAGTGCCTTAAAACTGTCTGCCCTCTGGGTTAGGAAATGTGTCTTATCTAGGTCACTGGTCAAGTTATCACATCTGTATGCGCAACCATCTCTGCTCGGCTGCACGTCTGCTGTGGACACTGGGAGGCTGTGCAGGGGCAGGGTCCAGCTGCAAGGTCAGGAGCCAGATTTGGGAAATACCTCTGCTATTGACTTTGCATGTCACAGATTCACTGCAGGGGGAAAAGATATGAAACTGATAGCTCCTGGCTCTAGCACTATTTGTAAAATTCTCTTCTCCTTTTTTGATCGCTACTTTTTTGGTTTCACGTTTTACCTGTTCAACACAGGTTCACCAAGTGACTGAAAAAAATATTACATATACTGGATCTTTCATACTGCTCAAATGCATTGTTCAGGAACACTGAATTTTTTGTTTAGATACGAACTATCTCATGTTTGTCACTGATGGCTGCAAATACAGCCCATCTTACAGTAATAAGTTTGAGTCAGAGGGGTTACTTAGCACAAATGAGGGCAGAATTTTGAGATAAACGCATAGAGTGATCACGTTTCACTTTAAATGCTGTAATCTTTGTCAAGCTGTATTACAAAAATTCAAGGCTAACATTCAGTAGACAGAGGGTACAAGCTGCATGAGTGGTCATTATTACACTGTGTATATCCAGTTAACTGTAAACTGATTTTAGTTTATTTTTATGCCACTATGGAAAGCAAGACTTGGTACAAAAAACCCAATCAAACAAGCAAATAAAAACCAAACCAAAAGCCCTTAGCTACTCACAGCTATGCAGATGTCCCTAACCAATGCTGCTTTTACGTTAATGACTTTAGATATTAGTACCAGGGAAATCTCCAGTCCTTGGGTAACTGCCACACACCCACTTCTGTGGATGCCTCCCTCCTCCTTTGCTTTGTCTGGTTTATGGCTCCTTTGCATTTTTGCTCTTTATTATTAACAGACAAGTGGCATATTGCACTCCCACCTGGTACTGTGCTTTCCTGTCTATATGCCTTCAAGTAAAAACCCCACTGAATCGATGCCTTGCCAACGTGTCTAAAGGTTGAAAAAATAACTTTAAAAATGCTGACATGTATTTGTTTTCTCAAAATAAACCTTGTGCCTGTAATGTTAGAAGCTCTAATTGCCTAGGGAATTTCATCCTCTGACTGCATGAAAGTTGACAATAAAAAGGAATCTTCTTACAGAGAAGTCTCTTTTTTTCACTTCACCAAATTGTTTCACTATAAATCAAGGTTGTAACTGGGATTACAAAGCAGCAAAAGGAGACAGGGCTTTCATTCAGACCCTGTTTTGCCCTTAGTCCTGGCTTACCACCTTGTGTCCTGGGACATTCCTGCTGCTGCAGAGGTGGTGACAGCTCTGCCTTCATCTAGGAGGGATCCCCTAGGCCCAGGCACGACAAGGGGAGGGCCCTGGGACAAAAAGTATAGGACCAGAGAAGCTGCTGCTTTAGGAGAAGGCTGCTGGGGCTAGAGGTGCCCAGAAGACTTTGGAGAAGATGCCTCCTTCCTTTTCCATGGGTCCAAAATAGACACTTGATAACTTGCAGATATCACTGCAACAGAAGGGACTGGAAGAAAAGCAGTATCTGTCTAAACAAGCTTTACTGATCCTCCTTTATCGTCTAACCCTGTGCTGGAATCAAATATTTTCAAAGAATCATTGGATCACTTCAGTTACAAAATACTATTAAAATCACTGAATCCAGCCACTGCCAAGTCTACCACTAAAGTCCACCATGTCCCTAAGCACCACATCTACACATCTTTTAAATGGTGCCAGGGATGGAGGTAGCCACTTCCTTGAGAAGCCTTTCGGTGAAGAAATTTTCCATAATATCCAATCTAACCTCCCCTGGGGCAACTTAAGGCTTGTTATGTGGGAGAAGAGGCCAATCCCTTCCTGGCTACACCCCCTTTCAGGTAGTTGTGACTGTGCAGAGGGGGCTGTGCTGCAGTTCTGGAGGCCACTGGGAGCCAACAGGCTTGGCAGCAGTGATACTGGCAGTGTCACTGCCCCAGGATCACCTCAGCCGCTGCACCAAAGCCAGAATGGAAAATGTCCTCCACACAGGCTTTGGGGAGCCACTCTTCTGGCATGCGTACAGCATCTCTCCCTCCTGCAGGGCACTGCATCTGCACCAGCAGCAGCTCAGGGTGAGAGCAGCTGGGTAGGACAGGGACTCGGTCTCAGGTGCTGAATGGTGATGTCTCAGGGGAAAAAGTTACCGATATTTTATGTAAAGCACATTTGACTTCTCGTGGTTTCACCCTTGCTGTACAAAGTCTGAGGTGGAAGCTTCTGTTATTGCTGGTACTTTTTTTCCATAGGGTCTGACATAGCAAGAACTGAAAATGAGATGGGATACCCAAGGTTTCTAGCTTTCTTTGCAAAAATGTGATGTAATATTCTGAAAAGGGAGTGTCAGTCTTTGGCTTTCTTAAATTTCCTGGCTATTGTTGATTTATATCAGATCCTTAAAGCTATTTAAACACAGTGTTTTGTTGGTATTTCCTTAGTAAAATGAGTGAAAGGGATGACATATTTCATGGAAGCTTATGTAGGTATTCTTCTCAGAAAAACCCAAAGGGTTCTTTTGGCATCAATACATCCATTAGGCAATTGTTGTTGAGATGCATAATATGTACCAGGTAGACTTCGTGGCTCCTAGAGTTTTGTCATGCTGTCTTCCTTTAAGGAGATATCTACAGTATTTTGTGTATGGCCTATATGCAAAATTCAGTTTGTTTATGCTATTTACCAAACAACGCTCCATAAAACTCTCAGGTCTCTCTTATAAAACACTTGCCTAGGTTATGTGCCATGTGTGGAAAAATTCTGTACCAAATTACATCTTACAAGTCTTCATGCATGCTCATTTAGATAATTTATCACCCTCACAAGAAAAGATCTTTCAAAGCTCCAAAAGGAAGCATATACCATATGATTACTGCCAGTGCTTACTTCTAATTAAACCTGTCCTGAAATAAAACAACAACAAAGAGTATATGAAATAAGTACCTTCAAAGTAATTATGCTAATTCTTGTATTTCTTTGCTCTTGCTAGAAACCAGTGACAATTCTAGGAGCAATTCACAAGGACATTCATTTTTATCGGTACACACTTGGTCTAAACTAATGGTCCTTCCACTTTTTCTTTTCAAAGTGGTGATAAAAGCATTGAGAGCTGCAGGTGAGAGCTGAGTTCAAAGCTCTGCCTTGCTGGCTGGAGACAGCAGAATCCAGGTAGCAGCCTGGGACCATATAGTTCCCTTGTCACTCCAGTGACAGTGACATTCCTCATGCCACACTGATTTGGCCAGGGGTCAGTCAGGAGCTCAGTCCAACTGCAGGGTCTCAAAAGGAGGGATGGCAAACCGGTGTGAAGTTGGATGGACAGAAAGTAGACCACAGTAAGGCTTCTTTTGACCTCTGTCTTGCTCACCTGCAAAATGGTCTTTTCCAGAAAAGCAGATTCTCCCTTCGAAGAGCACCAGCTTTCAGCTCAGCTCCTTGCATGTGTACCTTAAAAATGTCCCCATCAAACTCCAAGAGGTATTTACAAGGATGGCAAGGGGTTGGTGCTGTGCAGTGTCCTCCCTGGCTGCCTACAAGGTTTGCAATGATTACCATAAATTATGGGAGTATTTCTGATTTGAAGAGCACAGCAACCAGATTTCTAAACCCAGATCGTGCCTTTACCACTCACTGGTACCATGACCAAATCACTAAGCCCACATTATTCTGTGTTTCTTGAACCCAAGCCATTTGCAATGGCAAGTCAAAAAAAGCCCAAAAATAGTAAGACACTGAAAATGAGGGAAAAGTCTCTATATTTCAGACATCTTTTTCCTTAAGCTGTTTTAGTTTTTCTTCTTCATAATACTAGAACTGAGATTTTTTGTTTTCTCACGATTTAATTCTGTTTTGGTTCAGGATGTGCAACTAAATAACTGGAAATATTATAACTTAGAGTCTAAACACAGTTAAACCCAAGCTATTACAGAATATATACAGCAGCTACAAAGAAAATGCTGCTTTGACTTGAAGGTCCAACAAAAATAAGTTTTCCTCACTGAAAGATAATAGGAAAAGATAGTCAATACCAGCTGAGAAAAAAAATTCACTTGAATGATAGTGAAATACTGATCTTTTATTCTAAAACTCATGTACACAAACACACAAGACTGTGGGGTGGGGCGTACCGTTTTTGTAAATGAAGAAGATTTGTCTTTTCCTAAAGTGAGCACTATGAATCCCCAACCATATGTCATAGCCTAAATCTCAAATAAAAGTTGCATGGGTTAAATTGATACGTTATTACAAGTTAAATAACCAGAGGGGAGTATTAGTCAAAAGCTTGCTCCCACCAAAGATTTGATATATAGTTTCTGAGAAAAAAAAGGAGACTGCTCAGTTCTGAAACAGGCCCTGGAGACATTCGGATATTATCTAATAGGAAGAGGGTTTATCCTGGAACAGACCACAGTGCATGAGAGTGGCTGAGCAGGATGAAAAAGACTCCAACAGCAGAAGCACAAGGTAGTAGCTATCATTCCATCCTTTTCGTTTCCCAGCCAGACATATGGCTGAATCTTGTAATTTAAATGCAGATTATCTGTCCCAGCAGGAGTGCCTGAACATCCTGGAACCAGTGTCATGTTTCAGTAGGAGTGTCAGTCACCGTTTCGTGTTGCATAATTTCAAAATATTTTGTTCTCTGCCAAATTTAAGTATTTTTATGCTTTTAAAGGAGGGGTCTTCCTTCTACAGATGCTTTTTACTCTTTTAAGGGGTAAAGCATTCATTGCTATTTTTCTGTGCTACCTGAAAGCTAGTTTGTCTCCTATTTACACATGAAGAATGAATCTCTCCATTTACAGTACCAGGATGGCTGAACGTCAGAGAGTTTCACCCCTCAGCCTAGGACAGAGCTGTAGTGTATAATGCACAGTGGCTAGCTGGATGCCAAGGGCCTTTTGATGCAGGCACATAATTTAGTTGTGTTAGGCATTTAACTGAAAATCAAAGTCAGTAGACCTATGGCTATAGGTATATAGGTGTTAGCACGCAAAATTTTTTGCCAGATTTTTTTTGAGGAGCAAGCATTTATAGCAACACATACACCTTTCAAAATTATATTGAGACTTGGACAAAATCCACATGCCTGAATCTCAGGGATCCAGCCTGCCTACCTTCTAGCACTGTCTAACTCACTAGATGTTTACTCTCTAGAAACATCCTGGTCTGCTGTCAAATCATTCAAAGAAAAGTTTTGGACCAGCTCAGATGCAGCCAAGTGTCAGGAAATGTCCCATGACTTTCACCTGTCATACTCCAGACTGACCAGACAAGATGCCTAACCTGTTCTGAAATTCCCAGAGGGGTCTTAACCTTCTGGACTCTGCGTTCAGCTTTCAGGATCTTCAATGTTTGCCATCTCACCTTGGAAACAGGAAGGTTTTTGAACTATCAGGTTTTTGCAGCTCTTAAACACCTCAAGAATGCTTAAATCACAGTGTTGGAAAAATTTGTAGAGGGAATAAGCTCTGCTGCTGCTCAGGTTAAGTGGTGTTGCAGGAAAGGCTGCATGGGCAGAAGGAGAACAGGGGAGAGAAAGCCTGTCTGCCTCAGCAGCTGTACACCACAGGGGAGGTATGGATGCTGCAGGTGGTACTGAACACTGAGAAGCTCATATACAAAGACACAGGCATCCCCAAAGGCATGGTGATGGTACGGCCCCACAGGTAGTTTTTCTCAAGTCACATCTGTGTGGCCAGCCAGGGCAGAGGTGCACACATTAGCGTGCAATTAGTCACACAGCTAAATTGTCAGTGCGAGCTGGTGCTATTTTGGCACTTGTCACCGAGGGTAAGGCCACATCAGGTCTAGGACTGATGTGAAAAAATCAGTTGTGGCCATGGCAAGGCCTGGGAAATCCCAACTGCTAAGATTAATCTCCCAAGTAAAGGAGAAATGCCTTTTTAAAAGGCTGCTTTTTAGACTGGAAGTAGGTAGCAGATTACAATGTGGGACACAGGAGAATTGACTGGATAATGTAGTGGATAGATGGAACAGGATTCATCCTGAGCACTGTAGAGGAAGCCGCACCACACAGCTGAACCCAACAATCTCTGTGGACAGAGGAGATAGATAGAAACACACGCTGAACATACCTTGACGGAATACCATTACTTTGTATGTCCAAATAACGCAACTTTAACTTATGTGTAATGAAAATGTTGATTTAAATAGAACTGAATCAAATGGGACATATCCCAGCATAAGAAACATTCCAACTACAGTGAATTTATGTGTAGGGTGAAAGTTACATCCCTCAGGTAGCAGTTATTACATTTACTGTCTAAACTAGTGTGTGTGGTGCTGTGGAGAGCAATGGCATATGTAAAAAATTTACAACCCTAAGTACATAGAAAAGAAATGGGAAACTGAGAAGCTCATCAAAACTTATTCCAAAAAGTCATTGTGGTGTCTTTGTAAAGGTTCTTTGATTCTTTTGCAACTGCATGCTAGAAGAACAAAATCCCTGCTAAAAACTTGCATGCAGGGTAATTAGGGAACAAAACTGGAGACAAAAGTGAGAAAGGACAAGGTAAGCAACTTTTTTGGGGGCATTACTGTTCTTCCCACTGAATTTCCAAATGCCTCTTTAGCAAAATGTATTTGATAGATTAGGAATGAAGGATTTGTTTCCACATTTTTTGATGCTCATTAAGAATTGGTAGGAGAGAACGGATCAGCATTTGACAGCCTTCTTTTACAAGCATGTTCTTAAAGTCTCTGTGTTTTACTGAGAGATTTTGATGTGCTCGGTCTCCAAACCCCAGAATTTAAGGTTTGTCTGTGCGTGTTTCAGTTTAAAATCTCAACCAAGAAAATCATCATTTTCTATGCCTTTTAGTCTTTGATCCTTTGAAAATCTAACTTAAGGAATTCTGCCTTTTGCTTCTCACCTAGATAAACAGTCCTTAAAAAAACAAAAACAACCCCCCCAAACAAATTAATGCCATTAACAACAGTAACAAATGTCCTGCCTGTGAGCATAATTAGTAAGAAAACAGCCTTAGTGGTGTTTAGCCTGCAGACACCAATGGCGCTCCACAACCATAGATTCTAATTAAGGGATTGACTTTTCAAGAAAGATTAAAATAATGAAATGCATTTAGCTTTGCTAAATGATGACAAGGAGGGAATAGGACAACCCTCAGCAACAATAAGGAGATTGTAAACAGCAACAATGGACAAGAGCTGTTTAAAGGAAGAGAAAGAACATTTTCCTAGGCACCAAGAATAATATGGAATAATACATGTGTAGATAGAATAAATAAGTTCAATGCTGATTGTTGGTATTCTTACTATATTTCATCTTTTGAATGAACACAGAGATATTTCGTGTAGAGGATGGATTTATTCATGACCAAGGAAAATGGAAGGGCCCTGACTACCTTGTTACCACTGCCAAATGTAACATCAGGTTTTATGTGACCTAGGAGAGGCTGTACCACTACATATCCACTCCTCATGGAAGGGCTTGCATCAGGTCTGATTTCTATGCAGCCTCTGTAGAAATGTTCACCAGACATAACATTTACAGAATTGCAAACCCATTTCATCCTTCAAAGGAGCAGTGGTGAAGCCGCCACCCTGGTGCTGCAGCGAGAGGGGAGGAGTGATCAGGAAGGCAGCGTTAAGCTGTAGAGCGTGATGTGCCCATGGTTTTGACACTGCATCCAGGGGCAGGAGTGCTCTATTTCTACCAGGAGCTTCAGTAGATTCTTGGCTCTGCCACTGGAATTGCTTTTTTTAGGTGTCTAACCAGCTTGGTGGAGAGACAGAAATAAAACTGAGGTCTTCACAGTCTGCTATTCAACCCTGCTGTTCAACCTGCTGCAGGGATTTCTCCTACTTACTTCCGAGAAAGAAACATTTTGGGATTAGAATAGCTCCAAAGCCTCTGTGAACACAAAGGTTCTAACATATATTTCAAAAGCCAAACTCAACATTGTTAAGCAGGTCTAGGTTATCAAGATTCAAGCTCAAGCAGACATCTAGTTGCAGTAAATGCTACTGCTGATAACTCATTAAAAACACTGTAGTATAACCCATCATGTTTTTTGGGTCTTGATAGTAGAAATGTATGTTATTATTGCTGAGAGAAGAAGTGTCTTCAAATTAAGCTGTAGTGCATCCATCAAATCTCTTGCTGAAACACATAAACACTTCCACTGAAGTCACAGGATCTGGAGATGGATATGGAGCCAATACACATCTCTGAGTGTTGAAATTTAGAGGTGAATTCAGCAAGGCTCAGAGATTGCCTTCTACCTTTGTCGCCTGGGAGCAGTTTCTGATAGTCCCCCAGAATGTTTCTTCTCAAACAGAAAAAAATCACCTTTGCCTCCCTACTAACATCAAAGCCCTGCTTTTCCTCCAGCATGTGGGCTCACCAGGTGAACACCTTTCCTCCATTCCATGTGGACAGAGCTGGGAACACGTATTATTTCTAATGTGATGTTTGTATCAAATTATTCAATTAGAAAGACAACTGTGAATTATTTTTTCCACTGCAGAGGATGTATGCACGTGTAGCATTACAGTGCCCACCATGCAATTGTGATGGAATGTGATAGCAATATTTCCCAATAGTACATCCCACAACAAAAGGTCAGCAAGTAACCACTCAGACAGACACAGTGTCAGACTTCCTTTCCACCTGACATGCAATCTTCCCAGAAAATGAAGACAGAAATTACTGAGTACACTTGTAAAACATAGAAGGAGGTGTGTGTACAAAACCAATTAAGGGAAGAATTGCTTTTTGCTGCTTTTTTCCTAGTGCACTCTTTTGGAAATTAACCTCCATATACTAATTAACCTCTGGGTGACTTTATGTAAATTAGATGGCATTCTTTGCTGTATTGCTATGGTAGTGTAAGCGATATAAAGTGATATAAAGTACTCTAAAGGTAGCCAACAAAGTTTCTTTTTAATGTATTACACTTTAAAGATGATGGAATGATCAGGCTCTCTTGGAATGAGAGACAGGCAAGAGGGACGGATAGATGAGGAAGAGAAAATGTGAAAAGCGATGTGAAAGATCCTGGGAAGTTCACACATTCATGGGCCATATCACCAGCTTAATAAACATGCTGAGGACCGCTAACTCAATGTAAATGTTCAAAGTAATATAATCTCAGGACCTAGGCTCATACATTGAAACTTGATATTAAGGGTGTTAACTGGAGTTCTAGAGCCAGTGGTGATTTTGAAGAAGTAATTCCTGCAGATCAGAAGTATCACTTAGGAGGCCAAGTGACTGGCTTCCTTGTGATGTTCAATTAGTTTTCATGTGTGTCTGAGACATCAAGGAAGAAAGAGTCTTGCAAGGAAATTTAACTAAGGAAACAGTGCCCAGATTTATTAAGATCTGTTGTTATATCCGAAATATTTCATACCAGACTTAGCCTACCCAAAGTACTTGAGACAGCAAAGACATGAGGAGCAACCAAATCAGTGTCAAAAGTGCTGGAGTCCATATGGAAGCCAAGTGTGACTCCTGATGTCCACTGAAGTGTTTGATATGACAAAGATGTCTGCCGATTCTTTCTGGTTTTATTGTTATTGTTATTATTATTCGTAACACATATATATTAAAGCATTAGACACTAAAATGTGCTTGTTACATGTTGCATTACATGTCATTACATATGGTCAAGGTACTGATGTATCATTT
The DNA here is from genome assembly GCA_013400235.1 of Oriolus oriolus. Taxonomy (NCBI): domain Eukaryota; kingdom Metazoa; phylum Chordata; class Aves; order Passeriformes; family Corvidae; genus Oriolus; species Oriolus oriolus. Next base: position 1,360,602 of record VXBT01003513.1, on the reverse strand, counting down.
AAATTAAAGAAAGAGCGAATTCAGCTCCTTGAAAAGATGGCTGAGGTGCTCAGCTCAAAATAGAACCGCACTGCAACTCCCAGCCGCCAGGAACTACTGCCTTGCAACCCACGTGTAAGCTCCTCACATGCTGAGGCAGGGGAAATTGCACTATACAACTGCTTTCAGTCATTCTCCTTTATTAGTTTAAGAGACTCCCTGCCCAGTGCTCTGGCTGTGGTGAATCCCAGGCACCTGATTCTCCCCATGACACATCCAGAATAGGTATTTCCCACTGCACAGTATGAATTCAGAGCTGGGAGCCTACAGGTGACATGCAGTGAAACTCAGTATTGTCGCATCGTCTATGGATGTAAAGCCAGGTGTCTGGAAGCTTAGCACAGTAGCAGCTACTGTGTAGGTGCACAAATTTTGCTGGATTTACCCTGTCATCTGTGAAATGCTCAAACACTTGGAACAATGCCAAACAGCTAGCAGGTTCACTGTCTGCATCAAACAGTGGATAGTCAGACTGAGAGATTTACTTCAGGGTAGTCTAGGGTATAAAAAAATAAAAATTCAGATAATTATTAAGGGGAGATGATATAATTAATTATATCATAATGGCATTAGACAACTTTGCATGGTGCTTACCTGGGGAGTGAGTTTTCAGTATCATGGAGAGGAAGGCGTGGTGATAGCCCTGATGATGAGGTGTTTTATCCTCCGGGCATCCTGACCATCAAAGTCTCCCCAGTTACTCTACTGGAGAGCAACCAGTTTAACATCTCTCCTCTACCCACCCTTTTCCCAAAACACTTGCTCCTGGGTGAAGCAGGGGGTATGTCAAGTCCTGAGACATCAAGGAAATTTCTGAGATGCTCTTTCCCTTTGCTCCCTCCATCTTGCCAAAAAGAGGCTTTTAGTTAGCAGAACCTTTGGCACAGCAGCACCAAGGCTGCCAGCAGGGCACTATCCACAAGAGCCAGTCACTCCACAGTGCACATTCAAACCTCCACCCACTGCAGCATCTATTTGTGTCTCCGTTGGAAAGCCAGGTTCCCTCCTGGCTCCAGCATGTAAAAGAGGAGTGGAGGTTTCTAAGGCGGAGGCATGGTGATGCCTTGCAATCAGCCCCAGGTTTTCCAGCTTCAGCGTAACTTTGCACTGCTACAAGGGATATAGCAAAGACACGATGGCATAGGAGAGGCACTCATAATAATGCTTGGAAATGAAAAGAAAGCTTGTTCAGAGCAAAAACACACAGACTAAGGAAAGGACAGAGCTGCCTTTTCTCTCTACCCCACGGCTGGCCTCATGCTCTGGTGTGTTTCCATGGAGGCTGTTGCTGTCACTACATGGCTCACGCTGGAGTGTCACATTGGATGGGGGCCAGCTCAACAAGAAAAATAAAGTGAGTTTTTAAGAGGTAATGTGGTAAATGTTCTTCTCAGTCTGGCTACCAATATGTGCTGTCTAGCCTGAGGCGCGCAGCACATATGGGTAAAACTACTGAAGTTTGGTACTTTTAACTTTTCAAGTCACTTTTTACAAAACCAAAGGAGATGCATTAGACTAATTGTGGAGATTAAAAAAAAAAAAAGGTAAGGAAAGGCAAAGCCGAGTGATCTGATCCCAACAGACTTCCACTGCCTATTTTTCAATTCTTATTCTGGGGTTTACAGGCTTTTCTGTGTACTGGGTGATTTTCCCTGCTGCTTAGGTACCAGCAGAGTGAGCAGATGTTCACAGCAGCAGACAGCCGGGATAGCAAAGTGCCCTGGCCATGCTGATAGGGCCCAGGCAGGTGACAGTGTCCAGGGCAGCAGCAGATGCTGGCATTCGGGCCACCTGCCTGGGCCAGCTGTAAGGGTAGTCCGGCCCTCCCACTATTCCAGCAGCTGCTGGAGGAGGTAGCCTGGCTCCAGCTCCTCCTTCTGTCAGGGAAATTCAGTTTTGCCTCCACTGCTGAGGTTCAAATGAGTTCTAGTGCTAAGTGCTCCGTAGAGAATTTGGCCAGCCCATTTGGGGAGGCTGTGGTAGACAGGGTAACTTTTCTAGCAAAGCAAAACATAGGTGATGTCTGCTCTTCAGAAATCTGCTCCTCTCTCACTTATGGTCTGTCAAGGCACTTCAGCAGTAATTTTGCGGTGTGCCCCTGGGCTTCTGGGAGAGCATCACAACCTCCTCCTCTTTTTCCCATCTGTCAGCTCAGTAGCGACAATAGGGCAGACTGGAGTTTCTTTTAGCTCATTCGATTTCTATGGTTAGCATTTGCCAAATGCTCAACCATTTGTAAAAATCATGTCATCAGCTGTCATTAGAAAAGGAATTGATAACTGGTACTTACTGAGCTTTGCAGTCACTCTAACAAATTCATTCTCTTAGTTCAAAAAATAAAAATCGCACAAACAAGCCCAGACACTAAGTAAGTAATTGCTACAACACAAGGCCTAGATTTTTTCAACTGTTAGATTGATACCCAGTGGTACAACTATGGTTAATAATCTGTAAAATTCAGCATTTAAAAAACCCCTTTAACTCTTTTAAAAAAAAAATTTACTCATCTGTAATGTGATATGTACAACTGAGTGCAGATAAAGCCTCTTCATGCTTGTGAGTCATCAACATTCCATATCCATATAGAAAGCATGCCATCCAGAAATCACCATGACCATGTATATGTCCATGATGCTCAGGTGCAAACTCAGGCATTTCAAGCCAACCTAATGACATAACAGAAGAGTGGAAAAGAACCAGTTTTCATTTTCAGTCACAGAAACATAGAGTATTCTGAGTTGAAAGGGACCCATCAGGACCATCAAGTCCAACTCCTGGCCCTGCACAGGACAGCCCAAGAGTTATACCATGTACCTGAGAGCGTTGCCCAAACATTTCTTGAACTCAGACAGGCTTGGTGCTGTGACCACTTCCCTGGGGAGCCTCTTCCAGTGCTCAACTGCTCTCTGAGAGACAAACCCGTTTCCTGATACCCAACCTAAACCTCCCTTGTCTCAGCTATATGTCATTTCCTTGAGCCCTGTCACTGGTCACAAGAGTGAAGACATCGGTACCTGTGCCTCTGCTTCCCCTCAGGAGTGTTGCCGTGATTTTCACAGTTCTTCAATGTTTTTAATTCTGTAAATAGAGTTCGCATGCACTTTCTGTAAACATAAGCCATGTTATGCTAACTGTGCCTGGATGTTTTCATTCTTTCTCCTAAGGTGGAGAAGTTTGATGGATTTCTCCTTTAACCTATGTGGTTGAGGGGTGGTAATTTCACTCTCCAATCCATGAGGTTTTCTAAAAGTGTATAAAATAAAGAAGTGGGCCATTTGGCCCGGGGACTTTTGTTCATTTTCTCTTTGACCTGATACTGGCCTCTGTGTGTTCTTTTATGTCCGCGTGCGACACAGGAGGAAGCTGTAGACTGCAATGAGGTCTCCTCTTCTCCAGGCTGAACAGACCAAGTGGCCTTCACCATTCCTCATATGGCTGTCCATCCAGACCCATCCTTGCTGCCCTCCTTTGGATGTTCTCTAACAGCTCAATGTCTTACATTGTGGTGCCCAAAACTGCTCCCAGCACTCGAGGTGAGGCTGCCCCAGTGCAGAGCAGGGTGGGACAATCCCCTCCCTTGCCCGGCTGGTGATGCTGGGCCTGATGCCCCCCAGGACATGCCTGGCCCTCCTGGCTGCCAGGGCACTGCTGACTCATGTTCACCTTGCCACTGACCAGGACCTGCAGGTTCCTTCCCCCAACGCTCTGTCCCATTTCTAGTCTGATTCTTAATCTTTTCCATTCTTGATGCTGGGTAAATGTTTCCTGAATACAAGAGTTTCTGGTACTGGAAAAGCCAAGTTGCATGACCTTGAAATCAAAACAAAAGTTGTCAACATGAAAGCCTTAGTAACACCAGAAAGCATCTGTAAGATGGGGAGGAGGAATGCTGTATGAGTAAAGAGAAAACAACTAAGTGCTTACGTGTTGGGAGATTTATTCTGTTGTAATTTATTTAACACCTCCATGGAGAACAAAGAACTTCACTAAATTAAAAACAACAGTAAGTTCTTGGAAATACTTGTTATACCTAAAATTTGTCAGGAAAAGCAGGAAAGATTGTTATGATAACACCTGCAAAGAAGATATCCCAAATTTTTTTGGCTGCCTACTGGATGCAAAATCCATGCCCAGCTAAAAGTGTTCCTTTGCTAACCTGACTGCAGAACGCTCCTTATTCCTGTGCACTACCCCCAACCATTTCTGAAACATTTCTTCTGGCTTTGAAACTTCTCCAGGTCTTTAACACACTTTTGGAGCCAATGGAACCCATGCATAGGGAAAAAGTTAGACATCATCAGTTTTACAAAGACACAGTGGAAGGCAAAATTACCAGAAGCCATAGAGAACACAACAGAGTGGGAGTTACAGGGAAAATTGGGAAAGATTGTCCTACACTATGTCTCTATCTCACCATAAGAAATGTAGTAGCTCTAATGTTCATGTGAGAATACTCTGTGCCTCTCTTTATAAAGCAGGTTTAGGAATGAGCCCCTCTTTTTTTTGTCTCCTAAACAACCAAACAACACAGTATTTACAAGAAGCTGACATCATAGAATTGAACATAGACCTTAAAATGATGTAAGAAATTTTATTAGAGTGATATTTAGGTTCATAAATTCAGCCCCAAACTACAGAGTTTTGAAACTAAAATCCAGAGCAATCCATTCCATTCATGGACATTGCATTGACATGATGTTCAGAGCCAGGAAGTGCTCATCTCTGGTTTTTCGTTTGTTTTTTTTTTTTGCAAAAATGTTAACCAAACATTAAAGACATGCACAAATCAAAACCTTCCCCAGAACACTTTAATGATTTCCTACTGCCTATTAACTTTTGCCAGTCTTAGATTATACTAAACAAGGAACTGTTCCTCCTGTTCTTCTGGATCTTGAATAAGATCATAAGCCTTTAAGGGCTCTTGCTAAAAGAGGGCAAGTTTAAAATGAAAAAAAAATAGTGCATGATCTCAGTCCAAGGTGATAAAAAGGGCACAGAACTTTTGGATCAAGGGAGTGAAGCACTAATACTGTGTGGCCTCGCTTTCCTAGAATATGTGTCTTGGCAACATTGCTAGTCTAAATCTGGCAAATTGAATATTTTGATCTCTGTCCCTGGAGAAAAACATGCACCTATTAATCATATCAGATTATAATTTTCCTCTCTTGTATAGTGTAACTGAACTACTCTCCGTTATATACTTTATTGTATTCTAGAGGCTGCATTGTGTACACAAACACCACCATTTATGCACTGAGCTAAATTGTGTATTTTGAGGGGGGGGTTAATGAGAGTGGGTTGAAGGGAAGATTTCCTGATAGCCCGTTCAAGAACAAACAATTAGTATATATGAAATACAGAAAAACATACAAACATGGTGTCCAAAAGCTCCAGTGTTCATACCCACGGAACAGTACTGCTGATGTCTGAGCGAGTCCCATGAAATACAACTTGATAGTTATACTTCCACGTTTTAGATTGACCATTTCTGTTAATGGCCACCTAGAAGTTGACTACAAAGCTTAGCATTTGATGGCAGAGTGCCATACATGTTGAAACACTTCATAAGTAGATTCAAAGAAACAGAAGTTGATTTCCTGGCCCAAAAGAGTCTGTACACTCATGCTTGATGGCAGCCGTCAAATAAAGGGGCAAGATCCACATGTTCATGTTGAGCTTAACACCAGTTTGAATGGAGAAAGAGTGGAGGGAGCACTTGGCAGATGGTCACAGGCTGGATTGCAAGACAGCAACCATAACTGAAAGGCTATATCTGCTGATGTGGTCAATTCCTTGGCAAAGAAAACGCGTTTATTTGCCTGTATCCAAAAAGGAAGGCTTGTGAAAGGAATTAGTAATACAATCCCTCAACTGTAGGTATTTGAATTGATTATCTGTCAACCCAAAGGTTTCACCAAGTTCAGCAAATGAACACAATCTGTCTTCAAAAATGCATTGTGTAATTTGTTAAAGCTTTTGTCTAAACATGCATCCCAAATAAAAAGGCATTTAGGTTTTGGTTTGGGTAGTAAGGTTGATTATTTTTTTTGTGTGTGTGTTTATTCGAGTTAGAAAATTGAATACAATCTGAAATGGAATAAACAATAGGTAACTTAAGTGATTTTTTTTTATAACTGGTGTTAATTTAAATTACAAAATCTCTCAAAATCTCTCAATATTCAGCACATTACTGATGTATTTCAGATGTATTTTTATGTGTTTCAGGCACACATTGTTAAAATATGTTATTGATTTTCTATTTTCTTTTGTTCTGAGGTTCCAGTGTGCTCTCTGCTGGTGGTGGCATTCCCCATTTTGAAAAACGATCGGTTATTAATAAAAAAATAACCTTAATGCATGCTTAAGTTAAAGGTAGAAGTTGCTAAACCACTAAATTGCTTTGAAGAGTATTATTTATTTGCACATGGATTAGGATCTAAGACAAAATTACAAAACAAGATGATGAAGAAAATTTTGTATCAGTGGAGGACAAATACAGGAGAGATGAGAGGCTGATGAACATTAAGGGGAGATTTTGTAGTACATTGTTTTTGATAAGTTTTAGGAAACTCCATCAGGGGAAGAACAGCTACAGGAAGACCGGAAAGAGCCATCTGATATTGTAAGCAGTGGGACTCAATGAAAGTGATTCAGTAGTACTGCTCTGTAGGTAACAGGGCAGAATAGGAGAAAAACCATGGAAAAAGTCTAAAATCACACATAAACACACTTGTCGAGCTTTAGAAAAAACAAGCAAACAAAAGTGGTCAGTGGGCTGATATGTTCTCCTGGCTTCAAAAGTATGATTTTCTAATTTTAGAATAATATATGGCAATGCACTGTTAAGCTTCCTGTTTCAAAATTTAGGACCATGTTTCTGAAAAAATGGCATGCTGAAAAGTCCTGTTGATTCAGAGGAAATAGAATTAAAGTTTCTTCTTTCAAGGAAAATAAAAGAAAAAAGAACTTTCTAAATCTTGAGAAATATTAAATGCTTTCAAAGTATTTCTGTGTTAAAATGTAAGCCAGAACATTTTCAAACAGACGATGTATGCTCAGCTTTGTTAAGCTAGATGAGACTGGAAACAGAGGGGTCAGGTGTATGGAGTGAGCCAAGATGGTGATTTAGTAGGACAGGTTTTCCATAAAAGCATGTGATTGAGAACTACATTTCTGTATAAATCTGTGTTATATATCAAATGCTAATGTGTAATATCCCTACTTCTGTATCAATCTATCGATATATAATCATGTAATACATTCCTCTTGCAAATGTAGCTACATATTTTTTCGCTTTAGATACTGCCCTGCAAATTTGTGTATATGGGTAATAGTTTTTAGTAGCAGGCAATAGACCTGTAAACAGCCAACATAGCACATAATGAAGGTCATGAAGAACAAATTTTATCACCCAATGTCAGTCAGCCAACCCCTCTTGCAGATGATTTCTTTAGATATACTATATAAATGAATAAAATATTTCTAAGTATGACAAAATAAATATTGATGTTTTAAAATATTTTATCTGAAATTCAATGGAAATGAGCTTTGTCTTTTTCTCAGGGCACAGAAGTGTGTGTAATGTGATGTTTCTCTGTTATGCACCTTATCACACTGTCTACATGCAATCTTCTTGCTATCACTATTCATTTTTCATGTGCCAAGTATTCATTAATCCTGTAACCTCGGTAGGTAGAAACCAGTTTTTCTCTGCAGAACACTCAGCGCTCCCTGTTCCAAGTGGTTAGGAAGGATGAATGTTGTTAATACTCGTTGTTTTTTTATTGATAAGTCTGAATATAAGCTACGCATCTGTCCAGGGAATGTTTCCAGCTGTCTTCTGTAGTAGCCTGCTTCCTATAGGATTGCATATAAGTGTAACAAGTGTTACAACGTTAACTTTTGACTTGGGTGAAATCTAATGAATCACATATGTAACTTACCGGGAGTAGCTGGAGCTGGTTCTGATCTAAACTACTAGCATAAGGAAATATGTTGCTTGGGTCATTAGACTGTGTTTTAACTCTATGCTCACTTTTGTCCAAAGAAAATCATTACACCAGAGGCAACATTACAATAGCAAATCACTCCTAATCTCCTTTATGGCTTGTGGAGACATATATTTATGTTTATAGCCATCTTAACATTTATTTCCTATTCTTTCTTTTTTTTTTTTTTCCCTTGTGGAAATAGAGGTAAGATGCAGGGACAAATAGTGAAGGGTTATGTTACCCAAACCATTTATGCCAAGAGATGGTGGAGGACCATCACAGGGAAAGCGATGAGTAGATGTATTTCTGGCAGCTGGCATGAAATCCTCTATGGGAACAAACACTGGTTCTGTTCTTCTGGCTTCCTCAGTAAATATTGTGCTGAGCAGCAAATATTAGTTTGTATTTACTGAAAGTAATAGCATTTTAGCAGTAATTATTTACCTTTGCTCTGCCTGGCTTTCTGTGTAAATACACAAGCTGTACGGGCATTTACCAACACCCTCACATGACAGGCCAACCTCCTAGACAAGGGATCCATCCCTCTTTTTGCTTTTTATTTATCCAGTAATTGTTATGGCTGGGACCCTCAAGAACTGGTGAGCTGACAGTGAATTTAAGAGAATGAGGGGTGGGACTCATAAGGAACTTGCCGTTTCCTACCTGCTCTGACCATGGCTTCTGCCAGGGGCCAGCACAGCACCCTGATTATTCACAGGGCTATTAAGCTTCCTTAAATTGAATGGCCCCCGACCATTGCCCAGGAACCATCTGAGCAGGCAGGGCTGGTCAAAGCTCACCTGCGCTCTGGCCACACCGCCTTTACTTCATGCAACACGAACCACAGGGGAGGAGGCAGAAAACAGCCACATCAGCTTTACATTAACAAAAGGCTCTCCAAGGCAAGAGAATCCCTAGGTAACCTGTCAGGCCAGCTTAATAACTTCAGTACTGCCCAGGCATGGACCAGGATCTTTCCACCAAAATATTTCACTGTGTAAACACGTGTAAGAATGCCTTTGAAAAGAAATATAGATTTGCTTCTTAAGGTTTAACACTGACTCTTAATGTTTATATCTTTGTTTCCTAAGGTTCTGAAAGTTCTTTTAAAACATTAAAAATGTAACAAAGACTTTGTTTTAAACAAACTTTAAGATTATGGAATCTGTCCTTTGTACGTTGTTATTAAAACCTTTGTACAACCCAGTATCTGCAGCCCTTACGTGAGAAAAATTTTCCCCATAAAGGAAGTTCTCAGTTTGCAGGGGCGCGACTCG
>VXBT01003513.1:1118824-1350279 GCA_013400235.1 Oriolus oriolus | reverse complement strand
CCTCCTGCCTCCATCCCTCCCGGTGCCCCGGCGGCAGCGATACCGGGGTAGGGTGCTAGGGGCCGGCCCGAACTTTCCCTCAACTTTCCCGCTGAGGCTTTTGGAGGGGGGAAAAAAGGGGTGGGGGTGGCGGTGAAAAAAGCGGGGGAAAAAATAAAAAGCGATAAGCGGGGAGTGATGAGCAGCGAGCTGGGAGCGCCCAGCCCTTTGTGCTGCCGTCCCCGGGGGGGTGTGGGTGGGCGGCCCCCCCGCGCATTCGGGGCTGGGTAATTAATAAATAAAAAAAATACCAAAAAAGTATGAAGTGTAGCGCTCTGTGAAGGGGAAAATCGGCGTGTAACGCTGTATGGGGGGAAAATCGGACTATAAGACGCTATGGGGGAAAAAATAAAAAGAGTATAGCGCTGTATTACCTTCTACAAAAATAATTAGCTTCTGTGAAACAAATGCTCGCTCTTGCAGAAGTCGGGAGCTTGGGGAGCAAGCCGCTAGTATTTACATTTAAAGCGTGTGCCCAGAGCGGCTGCGGGAGATGGGTTACCCCATGGCATCAGCGTCACCCTGTAAAGCCCTCCGAAAGCTTTCCGCTGCTGGGATGAAATTTCCTCTGGGATGAGATGTGGGCTCCTCTCCGCCTCCCCCAAAATCCTGCACCACCGCTGGTGGTGGGATGTTGGGGGAGGCGGATAGGAGCTACCAGACGCGTTATTTTATATTCCCCTCCCCGTGGTTTGCAGGGATGCGATGCTCCGGTCCAGAGAGCGGTTTTTTGGTTTGGATTTTGGGGGTTTTTTTTTTGGTTTTTTTTTTCCTCGTCTTGGCTTGGCATTCAGTCCCGCAGACGGGTTTGCGTGGGAAATAAGATGTTTTATGCGCTTAGGGAGGAGGTACGAGCCGTTTCGGGAGGAAGCACTGGAGAGAAGTTCACTTCATCGGGGTCTGTATAGGGCTTGTAAAATCCTGCTAGCTCTTGGCAGCCCCCCTCCCCCTGAGTAAGACAGTAAACTGGTTTATTTTTTTAATTAACCATCATGAAATAAATGGTACTCTTCTCCCTCGCTCCACCACCCCTTTTTTGGTTTTTTTTTGCTTTTCACTTTTCGTCTCGCCACGGCAGGTAGATTATTCGCGGCAACTTTGCGAGGCTGCTTTATATAGCGCTGGCATATGGGCTCCATTTTCTGCTCTCTGGTTGGTCTACAACTCTGAAATGCACAGGAACAGCAAAGTGGTCGCAGCGTGGGATTAGTAACAGTGCTGAATAGGTCACAGATGGGGCGATAGGAGCATTTTAATAGTGACGTAAGGCTGCATAAACCGAGTCTGCGTTTTTGTTTTTTTTTTTAAATATGTTATTCGTGCTGGGGGAGGGGGAGTGTCTTGAATATCTTTCTAATGGGACGTAATCAAGTTGAAACCGCTGTCTGCAAGCTGGCATGTCACCTATCGTCACAAACCAACCGCGCATAGCGAAGGGAAACATTGCGGATTTTTTTTTTTCTAATGTCTTTTTATTTTTTTTTCCCTCCCCGTGCTGCCGGAGGCTTTGGCAGCCGCTGCCTCGCTGCTGCTGGCAGGTGCCCGGGCTGAAGGCTGGTGGATGACATCACCCCCTCGGTGACACCCATGCGCGCCCCTCCCCGGGCCAGCACCCCCACCCGCTCCCCGCCACTGCTTCCAGAACAACAGTGGTGGCATTTTCCTCTTTTTATTTCTTTTTCTTTCCCTTTAATATTTTTTTTCACCCTTTTATTTTTTTACTGTGCCTGGTACCTGGAACTGGGAGGTGGGGGGCAGTCTGAGAAGCACCTTTTTTGTGGGGAAAAAAGCTTTGTGACTAAGACATGTGCCGTAGGTCATTTGATGAGTGAGCGCACCTGTGCTGGATGGGCTCGGAAGGAGTTTAGGATATGGGAGATACTGTTTGTTTTCTGCTTCTGACAGTGAGGCAATAGTAGACATGTAAATAGGGGGCATGGGAAATTATGTATTCTTAATTCTTTTTTTTTTCCCCCCAGCCATAGTTCAGGATAATATTTCTGGGCCTTTCTTTGCTTTTTTGTAGAAAAACCTTTTCTGGAAAGGCCCCTTGAGAGGCCAAGAAGCCTCTGTGTAACAACTTTTAAAAATAAACTTTAAGATCCCAGGACAGGCTAATCGTGGAGTCCTCTGCCAGCTGTTTCTGTCACGATCAGCCAGACCTGAACATGCAAGAGCGGAGTTTCACTCCAGATGAGAGGAGGCAGGAATGTGGGGCTGAAATAGCTCCTCCCCTGGGAGATGTTAGAATGGGGTCAGCGAAGGGCTTGGGCTGCAGAGCCCTGCGGTAGTGATCGTTTCCCTCTTTGCCTAGACCAAGGCAGGGAGTGGTGGTAACCACTGTGTGATGGTACCCACCACAGTTAAACATACAGACCATGTGTCTGAGGAAAATGAGCAATGCCTTTCCTGGGTGCTTGGGGAGCTCTCTGCCGCACAGGGGGTTTGCAGAAGGTCCGTGTAATTCCTGTGGAGTTTTCAGTGCTGCTGGGGTATCTCATTGTTTAGACTGTGGGTGGTCTATAAAATAATGGAAAGTTGTGTGCCTTTTTTCATGGCTGGGTGCATGATGTCCACTTATGCAAGCATTCCCAAAGATAGAGTGCTGTAGCCTCCTTGCTTTAGGCTGCTGGATGAGCTACGTGAGCCTTACACATCTGCTGGCATCACTTCTCTGGGTGGCCAGCCTCCTTGCTCTTTCCTTCAGTTAAGTGTTGTTTGCTTTGTGGAACAGGTCTCATCAGTACAAGGTTGGTTTTGACCAAGTCTTAGTTCGAATCAAGTAAAATAGGAGAGTGTGAATGATGTGTTTGTTTATTAATAAAGATGGAGATATGCAAACACTTACTGAAGTGTCTTGCTTGTGGCTTTTGAAATACTGTATCTTGATTTATTTTGTTGGAGAATGATTATGGTTTGCCTTTCCTTGACATAACCACAAAACGAGCCAAAAAATTAATTTCCTGAAATAAAAAATTTGTTTTTAGAAAAGCTGAAATGGATGCAGCACCCAGACTTTGACCTTCTCAGCTCCTGACTAGTGGTTGTTTACTACAGCTGCAGCTGTGCGTCTTTGAAAGAGGAGGAGCTGCAAACACAAGCATGCTCACTTTTCCTGCTAAGAGGAAAACATGTAATAAACATGCTGTTTCAAAGCAAGATGTTAAGTAAAGTGTTGAGCAGCCAGGTTGTGGCTTTTCCTTTCCTTTGTGCAAGTTGTGCTGTGCTGTATCTGTAAGAGAAGTTTTGAGTCTTGTAAGAGCAAAACGTGAAAGCGTGAAATGACTACATTTCCTATGCAGTAAAAAAGAATTTGTTTTTTTGTTTTTTTCTTTAAATTAAATTCATGCTTACACTAGAAAGGAGAAATGCTTTTGCACTGTAGTACTGAGGGCACTGTCAACATTATTCGTCACTGGAAAAAGTTCCGTGTAACCTTACCCTATGTTCAACAACTGAACTTTAGACGGTCCTCTTGCTTCAACTGAATAATTTTTTTCTTTAAAGTCGCTACTAAAGGCAAAAAAAGTAAAACCCAAACAACAGCAAAAATCATATTTGATGATTCAGTGTCAAAATGGTTGCTTTAGTTTATAGCTAGACAGAGGTATGTTGACAGACTTGATTGAAGTGTTGATTAGACCTTGTGGCACTGTTGCAAAAGTGGGTAAAATTGGGCCAGTCTGAGCATAGTTGTGGAGTCAGTTTTGGTTTTTTTATACATATGTGTGTGTATGTATATATGTAAGTATATATATAAACCCCATTGCTAATCATGCTGTGTTTGCATTTTGAATCTCTCTTCTGTGCAGAAAGTTTGTTTAGACTTTGTGCCTTGAAATACGTGAACTTTTTCGTACTTCTGTAGAGTTTGGTGTGCCTGATACATTTGAAGTTTGTTCCAAGTCTGTGCTCTTGTTTGCTCCCAAGCAACAACTATAAGAGATTAGCTCAGTTGGTCAGAGCATGATGCCAGTAATGCCAAGGCTGTGGGTTCTGTCCCTGTATGGGCCATTCATTTAAGAGTTGGACTCAATGATTGTGCAGGTCCCTTCCAAGTCAGATTATTCTGAGACTCTACAACACGAAAAAGGTAGACTGTTCTTTAATTAGTTCTATTTACCTTTTGACTACAGAGAACTCTTAAAATAATACTGAGAGATAGAAAGAAGAGGGGAAATGAATGTTGCTTTGCCAAAAAGTATATCCATGCTGTATGTAGTACTGAGCTTGTGTGGACTTTCTTGAGTTCAGTGTAATAGCTCTTCATTTTAATTAGAAAGCCTTTTCTAAGCTTTGGACTAAACCAAAATCGAATTATTATATACAAAATTTTTTTTGCATCTATGTCTGCTGCAAAATGATGTGTTTTGGTCTGGAGAAGACAGCTTTAAATTATGGCGTGCCTTGGTTCTTTAGCTATTTCTGTAATTGCCTGCATTTTTGGGATGGCATGGTGGCGTGAGCCATTCCAGTATTTCTCAAATATATGATAAAACTTGGGAGTGAATATATAAAGTCATGTGATATATATTCAGGGACTGTATGCCATATACTGTTTGTTTCTTCATACACTCAACATCTGTACACATCAACTCCTGTGCCAGAAGAGTCCTTTCAGTCGCAGCTACAAGTGTAGGACTTATCTAGGTGTTGGCTTTCTAATTTTTAAAATTTTTAATGTTTGAAGTTTATTAAAATCACAAGGATGCAAAAGCTAAGGTTGATTGGGACTAAAACTGTGTGTTAGGATCAAGGGAGATGCTATGATTGAAGGCTATCAAAAGTATACACTCAGTGATACTAAATAAAGTCTGCCAAGACTGTCACATGTTGACATTTCTTACCCTCTGAATGTGATCTTAGCAATGTCTGTGCTTTCTTTTAAATCTGGTTTATTTGTACAGAGATTTATTTTTAAATTTTTTTTTGTTTGTTTGTTTCTTGAAACAAATGCCCTCATGTGCTGTGGTGTTTATCCTTTTGTAGGTGGCTGGCAGTGCTGGCATTGACAGCCTTTGGAATTGCAGTGCAGACCAGCACCACTTGAGTTAAGGAATGTCTGGTTAGCAGTAGCAAGCTTTTGTCCTCTCTGTGAACCAGCCTTCAGGACGGGAATGAGGCGTGCTCTTTGCTAATGGCTGGCACGGTATTTGCTACATAGCAGAGTAATGATGGGACTCAAAAATCCCGAGCTTTGTTCCTGGCCTGGCTGTGGGGCGAGCCTGTTCTCGTTGTTAAAACACAGAACAATCAAATGCATGACCTTGGACATCAGCGCTGCAAAGGGGATAATTAATCAGATGATGTATCATGTTGGGAGACCTGAGTTCTAGTCTCGCTTTTGTCATGTGTCACCTGGGACAGGCACTTTGTTACCCTCTCTGTAAGGTGGTAAGCAGTGACTCTTAATTCCTTATTAATGCAGGGTGTTGTCCAGTGGTCAGAGCAGCAAAGAGCACGAGGGCTTGCGTGCTAATGCTGATCCTCCTGCTGACTGCCTAAATAATTTCTTTTTCTGTGCCTCGTCCGAGAAGGGCTTTTCTGGTGGTGGTGTTGCATCTCTGTTCTGGAGCCTTACGGGTGCCTGACAGCGGCATGGGCAGCGCAGTGATGCTGGCAGGCTGCCTGGGTGCAGCGGGTGTGTGCACAGAGCTCCGGCCAGCTGGAAATAAGGTCAGGTCCATTCGCAGAGTTGGAGATGCTATCAGGGAGCTCTGGAAGCCTTCCTGAGCATGAGTGAGCTCATATTCTCATATACTTTGTTCAAGTCTTGACAGGCTGCCACTGAGAGGGGTAAAGGCAACTATCTGTCCCCAGCATTTTCTCTCTGTGGATCCCTGAGGGAAAATCTTTCCAAAAAGTACTCTTTACAAAAGAAGTACTGAATTTTTTTTTTTCTTTTTTTCACTACCAAAATCGTCAGAAGTGGCTGGTATGTTCTCAGATACTTTCAAATCAAACTTTGAAGAACCAGTCAGTGAGCATTTCTGTTGAAATGATTGAAGTTTCTTGACTGGAATATGCACTATTAGAATTTTGTTACATCAGTTTCAAAGAATACCTGTGAGTATTGTTATTTACCATGGATGTTACTACTTTTTTTTTCCCATGGTACCAGCGTTTTCAGATGATCTGCTAAAAATTGAGGGGACCTGTTAGAGCAGACATAATAAGTTGTCGTCTGAGGTAGCCACTGAGATACTTGGCATTAATGATATCAATTGCCAATTCCTCCTAGAAAAAAAGGAAGATAATGACTATGAGTATTATGTAGTAACATTTGATAGGATTCTGAGCAGGACTTAACTTAAAATCAGAATAATATAGAAATGGGGGTTTTTTTGTATTTCTCTCTGAGTGTTTAGTGCTGGCATGGAACAGTTTTGAGTTAGTCTTCAAGTATGGGTTGGCAGTGCTCTAGAAGAGCATGTAAAGAGCTGTGATTGATGACACTTTAAAATCTTTTAAAGTGTTGGACAGTAGTTGGAGCTCTTCCAGTTCCTTTTTCAGAGAATCTTTGAATTGCAAGAAAATTGCAAGTGAGAAATGAAAAGATTTTTCTTAAGAAAATAAAGTAGAGAAAAACATTCCTTTCCACTTTCTATAAATTGGTAACAGTTACAAGGCGACTTAGTTTTTTACTTTTTCCATCTAGCCAAGGAAGTCTTTTGTACAGATAGCGCCCTGCACAATTTTGAAAGGAAAAAATGAGCTTTTGAAAGTGAGAGCATGCAAAGTTTTCTGGTTAGGAGGCAGATTTGGAGGCTGCTATTTCTGATAGCATTGCCATTTTCACTTTTACTTTTGAGATCTATATTCAGCTAAATCAACATTTGGCTAAAATGTCTGTGATGAATGAGTATATATTAATAATTGGAGACCTCTTATTTTGAGAAGGTGGTAGATTTGTAATTTTGGATTGTGACTTTAGTGGGATAAAGTTTACAATAGTCACATCAAGCAATTAAACATAGTAAACTGAAAAAAACCACTGAGATTTAGTACACTTCCTCTGCTTTGCATCGCAGCCAGTATCCAAGATAGATTTATTTTGTGATTGCTGGAGATGCGCTCTCCTTTGGGTTTCATGTGTTGCTGGATTTAGGAACACAGTATTTCCTTTGCATTGCAATGCTGAAGAAGTATGTGGGATAGGCAGGGGTGGAAGGCTGGACTCTATGCATAGCAATTACAAACACCTGCCTAAGTCAGTTCTGGTGGATAGTTTGAATAAAATAATTTCCTTTGCCAAAAAAGAAGAGCTTAGCTCATCCTCACCTCAGAAGTGTGTACTAAAATCATGACACCAGAATAATTCTCATGGTCAGAAGACTTTCAGAAAGCCTCTCTGTTGGCTGACAGTACAGGAAGTCTCAGATGTTTAGTTCACACGTTAATGAGTACATTGTACTTGCTAAAAAATAGGTGAGAGAACACTTGCAGTGCTCAAATTCTGGGAGAAGCAGTGGAGGCTGTGAAGGATTTGGTGGTGGTGAGGAAGGCGTAGCAGTTTCTTTGGGCTCTTCTTGTGGCTTTGGTTATTTGGTGTTTAACTTAGGCCCGTGTATTGTGAGAGCAGGTAGACCCAGCCAGGCTGGGATTTTCTGTAGTAGGGACAGCATCAGGAGCTTAGAGGTTTGGTACCCAAGTCCTCTTGAGGGCATAGCCTCAAGTCCATCAAGAGAAATGAAAGGTATTTGTGCCTTCAGATCCCACCCTTCTTTCCCCCCATATATTACTGAAGTTCCACTTGTGTGGCTTTCATGGACACATATTTTTTTCTGCCCTTAAATGAAAGGGAGATAAAAAAGAGGAATTAAAGTAAAAGAAGGAGGTTTCTTCTTGTCATGGATTCTGACTGCAGTTGATGCTGCATGTTCCCATCCATCAGTTCTCATCCCTCTGTGTTTAGCTATTGCTGTTCTCCTTCTCTTGCTGTAACCCTTCTGTTGATAACTTTGTCATTAAAAAGGTTCTTAATTATTTGCAGCCACATTTTCTGGATCCTGGATTATTTGAAAGTGGCTTCCCTTTAATGAAAAGTGTAGCAACTTTAACTACTCCCCACCCCGTTTTTTTCTTAACATTTCTATTTGTACAGTTCTATTTTCAAGCTATCTGACCAAAGAAGCCTTTATAGATTACATTTATATATATGTGTGTGTGTGTGTATATATATTTGCTAAAATTGCTGCTTGCTTTGCATGAGGGTTATTTTCTCAGTTGTTCAGTGCCTAACTGGCAAGCTCTTTGAGCAGGGCTGCCTTCCTGAAAGCACGACTTTCTGTGGCAGAGGGAGAGAAAGGTGGGACGAAGGTGCTCCCCTGCATTTGGTTGTGGGTGCTGTAGTGTCTTTCAGCGGACTAGAGCAAGCCAGGGTTATTCCCATGCCCAAGCTGACTGCTTGCATATTACTGTGATATTAAAAATAGAAACGTGAGGGTAGTGTGAAAAGTCTTTTCATATTGGTTACATATTAGAAACATGAAAATAATCAGTGGAAATACTCTCCTTGTCTTAGACAATGTTAAAACTAGTTCAGAAAACCCAAAAATTCTAATCTCTTAATGAACTTGTAACAAATTTTTAAAGGAGAGGACAGAAATGTGGCACATGCTATGGCGGTCATTTGGTATGATCTAAAACAGTAATTCCAGTCAGTGTTTGTCAGATGTTATAGAGTTTTCATTTTAAAAGTTGAATGACTAGACTGCAGGTCTTTTGAAGCTTGAGGTTTGGCAACCATGTCAAGTACAGGAATTGTGTCCTAAAAGCGTCTTGACAGTGCTGAAATGCCATAGAAAAAGCGAAGCCACAAAGCCGCATTTAACCAGCATATGAGTTGCAAAGACTTTTAAGCATTTCTGCCTGGATGAACGAGTTCAAATTTAGCCACTGATGTTCAGAGTCTTAGTTGGTGGTGGACAGGTTGGCATTTAAGCAGAATTGTAAGTTGGCATTACACAGGAAGTGTACAAGTTGAATAAAGTTACACTCACTGGAGGCAGGACTTAGTGAACTGAGAAGAAATATTATATATACTATAATATCTCAATGTGGGATCAAATTGTAGTTTCATTGATTTGTATATCAGAGAAGACCATTGTGATTGTCTAATTCAATTTAAATAATGCCATCAGTAGAGTGTCACCTTGTTCTGCACAAACTGTGCACAGCTTCTTGGAACTGGAACATTTTGTGAGTAGACGTTTGTAATGTAAAAAAACTTTATGCAGTGGGCAATCAACTGTCATCTTTGGTGAGCTGTTCCAGTGGTTATAATTACTCTAATCTCTATGCATTACTTCTTCCCTGAATTTATCCATATATTTGGCTTCCAGCCACTTAACCTTGTTATACGTCTGTCTCTTAAATGAGTGGTCAACCAGTCTCCTGTCAATTCCTTCTCTGTCTTTATTTTCAGAATATGCATAATTGAACGGTATTTTACTTCGTGGCTGTTAAAGACGGTGAATTGATTTAAATCATTTTGACTTCAAAGTAGTGGGCAGGAAAACTTGATTTAAACAATCGGTTTAAATCTTGTTTAGTTTCTGCAGTTCTTACTCATTTTCCATTCCCGGGGCTGTCTGTTGGGTAAGTGATGCTTAGTGCACTGATGCACAGCCGGTGAAATAGTCTTTGTGCAGAGTATACTCAAATTTTTATTTGAGAGAATGCACTGTATGCACACCTACATATTTAAAAAGTTTGTGGAGTTAATGTTCAGTTGCTGTGTTTGAATTTTCAGACGTTTAATACTACAGTATGACTGATGCATTTCTGATTTACTAGGTAGTTCAGTTTTACAATTGACTTACTATACTTAGAAATTGGAACTCGTAAACAGTGGAAAATAGAATTAAAATAATTTTTAATAGTATCTTGATTTCTTTTTGATGTGTCAGGTTACATTAAATATCTTAAGAAAATGTATTAGTGTTATAATTAACTTTTATATTGAATAAAGGAAAAATAGTACTTAGTTATTAAGAGAAACTCACAGTTTCTGTTAAAAGTACCCTGGTGAGTTTAGAACTAGTAGGTGTCACCCTTCAACATATTGTTTATATTAAAAGACTGGAAGAGAAACATACTTACTAGTTTCTTTTGCTCATGGTATATTTTTCACTGTCCGAATGATCCAGTAATGTGTGGTGGTTGAATAAGTTGTGAGAAATAAGATACTCTGTTCTGCACCTGCTTATTGATTCGTTTGTGTTTCAGTTTTGTTTAGTCTGTGGTTTTTATAGGGTAAGTAGTTTCTTTGAAACTTTAAAAGCAAATGAGTACTGCTTGAGCATTGATGAAAGAAGGAATGTAAATTGGTTTCATAAATTCAAATGTAATTTTGGTGAATAATTTAAATAAAAGTCAGAATTTTTCATTGGGACATATAATAATGTTACAGGAAAAAGCCATTTCTTTACCAGACAGATTTTGGAGCAGCCTTGGTTAGCCCACTCCTTCTAAACATTTTCAAGAGGTAGGATTGGCCAGCTACTATGGTTTTGTGAAACTGCCTATGAAAATAACTTTTTTCAAATGCTTAATTTATTCTCAGCTGATGACACTGACAGCCCAGTTCTCAGGTGCCTTTTTGGGCATGTCTATTCAGTGTATTATCTAAAGTATGAAACAGGATACTCATTAACCGAAGGTACCAGCTGAGCAGCAGCACCCAGGCTCAGCGTTTGGTGTGCTTACCTTGTGCTGCGCTTCTCAGACCTTCCCGTTTCTTACCCTGTTTTGTTTTTGTTTTTTCTTCCTACCCTTTTCCGAGATCATTTCAAATTTAATAATGCTGTTATTGGGATAGTCTGCTCCCTCACCCCTGCAACTGCTTTTCATTTATCGTACCAGTTTTAGAAGAGTTACAAAGAATACCAGGTGATTTTGCTGAGCTCTGCTCGACTTGGGCGAGTTTTCCTCTTTAACAGTAATCTTATCATTGAGGTCCTGCTGGTACTCAAACAAACCAGACCTTTTCACTTTAATTATTTCATCTTTTTTGGAGACATTTTTCAGTGCTTAGGTATACACTGCTCTATTTCCTCAGTCTTTTCAAAGAGATACAATTGTCTAAATAAAATTTAATTTCTACATATTCTGACTTTAAAACTATGATCATAAGTAACTTTATTTTACAGGGGAGCTAAAGATGGGCCTTTCTCCTTTTTTTTTTTTTTCTGCCTTCTCCCTAATTTTCTGAAATAGCAACTAAAGACCGAAGCAAGATTTTTTTGCTTGCCAGTTTTTTCATTGTGTAGTTTCATTCAGTGTGATAACTTCCTTTCTACTTGTATTTGTCATGGAGCCAGGCAAAATGATGTAGGACACAGAGCTATCAAAAAACAGTACAGTTGGAAAAGTAATTTGCTTCTTCCTCCAAGAGGGAGAAGGAAGTTTGTTGGCTGTTTTGCTTTCTTTTTGCAAATTGGCGTAACTAGTGCAGATCCTATGAGAAGGATCAGGGCTGGAAACAAGGACCATTGTGCAGTCTAGCCTTGTACAGCAAGTTAGAAAAGTGGAAAGTGGTGGTCAGAGGAAAGGTTTTATTAATGCTTCAAGCTGCCTGAGAGCAAAATGAACCAGGAAAGAGCACTAGAAATACATCCCGGCACGATAGAGACTCTCTAATGAAAGAATATCTCTTTATGCTCTTGAGAGAAGTCCAAATGGGTAGTTTACTTATCTGTGTTTTAAAAAAGGAAAATGAAATACATTACAAAGCTAATTTTACAATCACCTTGTGCACTGCGACTGCAAAACTAATTGGCCTGTGAGAAAAGATACCACCTTTATAAGATCCAGTTGACTTTTGGTAACTTGTTAGTCCCAACATTTGCTCCAGTTCCAATTTTTTTTATTCAAATGTAATGTTTAGGTCTTGTTTCTTGTTCTCCACCAGTAATGTTTCTCTTGCTTTCTCCGTGCAACAACTGTTAGCCCTTTTATCTGTTTTTACTTTTGACTTTTTAGGGGGTTTTTTAAATGCAAAATTAGTTTCCATTGTACAATTCCGAATGTAAAAAACAGTCCTACCTTAATTTACATTTTCGTGTTACAGATGACGTAGCATGTTATGGATCTCTGAAGCCCTGAATTTCTGCTGAGGATTTATTGCAGCAGTTCCTGAAAACAGTGTGGTGAAGCAGTAACCCCTTGGTTTCTGGACTGGTGCCATAGGCAGGTGGAGCTGCACGTGGTGGCTCAGTGCTGGTGTCCTGTATTACCTTTGGAAAAGCTTGTGGTACCTCACAAGTTGCTACATGGAAAACGACTCAATTTCTTTCATTTAGGTCAGACTGTCAGATGCTTTTTGTGTCCTGCTCTTCTGTAACTGGGACAGCTGAGGTTTGAGGTGACCATGACTTCACTTGCAATCCAGCAGGAGGGTCCCGGGGGTCCTCTCCTCTCCTTGCAGTCTGGGTGCGGGCTGCCTTTTTTATGTGTCCTTGTGTTTGTTCTGCCTCCAGGATCTTGGGAAAGTACTTCTGTTCTTTCCCATCTGTTTCCCAGTTGTGCTCTTGGACTGTGTGTACATTGCCCTTCTCTGGGATGAAGGCAAGATGCAGTGGGGAGAAACTACTAAATTAAGGGGTGTGGGGAGGACACAAATGGTCCAAGAAAAGTGAAGATGTGTGTTTCATGAGTAAATGGTGGCAAAAGAAAGCCCTTTGTTGCTCAGTGTTGACTTAAGGTCTTTTGAAAACTACTTGCTGCTGAATATACTTTGCCAGGCAACATGGATTTCTCTTATTGCGGCACTGGTTATTATCCACTGAACATCTTGTCCATTACTATCATCTCAGTCATGATCTGTGAAATGACATTTCTTACTCTGCAGACAACTTCAAGACTTGTTGCAAGAGAGAAACTAATTTTCAGTGCTTGCCAAAGAAGTTTGTGTACCTAGTATGATGCCTGGTATGTTGTGTTAAGTGATTCTGTTGCAATGGAGTCATTTTTGTTGTTAGAACAATCCTCTGTTGTAATGTGAGAAATCTTCTGAGTACTCCTTCGAGGTTTCGGGTTTTATTTTGTCTCCTGTTCTTGAGTATGTGTCTTTGTAAGTTGCAGATTCGTGCTGGATGCAGTGAATTGCTACTGCCAAAGTCCATGAGTTTGGCTCAATGTGTATTACATCCAAAAGAGGTTCTCAAAGGGCTGGTGTTTCTTTGGTTACCCTGAGCCACCCAAGAGCATCACTGTCTTAACCAGTGCTGAGTTTCTCTAAGTAAGCAAAATGCAGCATCTTGAGCTCTGGGTGTGTTCTGTGTATTAAAACAGTTGCTGAAGGTGTCTTCTAGGGAGATGTGAGCAGATGAGAGGGTGCAATATGTATTTTCCTAGTCTGGATTCTTTTGGTGAAGCTTCAGAATCTTTGTTTTTCAGCAAGAATGTTTGGACACAAAATGCTCTCTAAATATATCATTTAAAAACACATTACCTGGCTTTTTGGAAAGAGAAGTCTTACAGAACTTATAACGGACAGGAAAATGGATTTTTGTGTTGCCTTGATCTGCCTTCAGTGTGCAGGAGCACAAAAACACTGTTGCAGGCATTTTGTTCTAAAGTTTTAAGTCTTCACATTTATCGAAGTGGAACTCATAAATTCGTTATTTCTATTTAAGACTTTTTCTTCCTTTCTTCTTCAGGTGGAGATACTATGTTATTGCTATTTCGCTTATTATAATCTTGCTTCTTCCAAACATCCCATCAACGAAATTACTTTGAGTATATTTTGTGCTCCTCACTATTTACTTTATGTCTGCAGGATGCAGTAAGCAGTCATGCCTTAAATTCTTGTAAATATCTGTCAGATAAGAAAAGTAGTAGAAAAAAGATCAAGTAAGCAGCATTCTGTTACAACATGCTACTCTGTTCCTAAATTTGATTTCTATCTTCATTAACATTTGAACTTTACTGTGAGATGCGTAATGGTGTTTTTAAAGAGGGTGGTGAGATACACACCGTGGGTGATGTACTGATAATTTGGAAGTCATTTAAGAATTACCTCATTTTACGTATGCAAAATGAATGTAATGCTGTTTACTCAGGGCACTTTTAGGTCTACCATTGGGAAAAATACGTACAAAAGCTGAGTAATACAGTGGTTATAAGATGTGTGCTTCAGATGGCAGGGTCCACAGAGATTTTTGTAGTTGCTTGCTATGTATATTACTTCAGTTGTCTCTGCATGCTGGTATTTTTTTTTTTTTGGAAGGTACAAGGAAAAGCATAACTTCTTTGTCAGACTGAGAATAACTTCTGTGAGCCTTGTAGCCATGAAAAGTGTATTGAAGGAGGCTGTTTGCAAGAGGTATTACCCACTTGGTTTCCTTGGAAACATGAAACATGATTTACAAATATTGACTTGAGAAAGCTGCAGCTTAGAGGAAATCCTAAACTGTTGGTTCAGGCTTTTAAATTAATATCTCTAAAGAGTTCAGGCCGTGTTGAAAGTCACTGCATGTCCATAAAATGACATTTATAGTAATTCTGTGTTTCTTGGTCTAGTAGCCAATTCTGAATGCTGGGGGACTGGAAAGAATCTGAGTTTTACTGGAAAAGGGATACTGAACTGGGAACCCTGGCTCCAGTTTCACCTATGTTAAACAGCTCAACTCCTGACAAAATGAAAAAATTGATGCTCTTAAAAGTCAGATAGTGCCTTGCCACTGATGGAGTGCAACCTGGAATGCTTTCTTCTTGGTGAAGTTTAGACACTGTAAATTATCGTTCATGTCTTGTAAATGTTTTAAAACTCAGTGGAAGGTGGTTTGAATGCTCTTTGTTATGTTCGTGCAAGAGATGATGGGATAAGCTTAAGTAAATTACATTTACTGGATAGCTTACTTTTATTGTACAGGAATTTTCATGTACACTTACTTTTAAACACTGTTGATCATAATTTGGGCTTGCTGGCCTTGTTAAATTTTTTAAATGGAAGCTGCTTTATCCCTGGAGCACAGGGTTAGCTTCTCTTGAAGTTGGTGTTAGATTTATGCTGGGGGATGGAAAGGATCATCAGTATGAGAGAGGAAGTGTACAGCAGAGTATTGCGTACATGTTGTGAGTGCTGGCTGCTGGGTAGAGATTGCATCTGTGCACTCATTAATGAGGTGCTGCTGGTTGTGGTTTAATTTGTGCTTCTCCTAGTGTCAGTGCTGGCTTATGTGGTCCCAGTCACCACCCATCTCCTGTGGTGCGTGTCCCTCTCACTCAGACAGCTTCTGCTGTCAGCAGACTGGATTGGATCAAGAAACTGCCCTAACTACTTAGGTTTCACTGAGTTATTCTTAACTTGCGTTATTTTCCCACTTCATCTTATTAAAGATAATCAAAGCAGAAGGTAGGGTTGTGTATGGCTGAAGTCAGAACAGGTATACATAGTCCTTTGTTGAGGATCATAAGCATGGCTGAAAAATTGAGTATGAAGGCTCAGGATGGCAAACATAAATACTAATAGGAAGATAATTAAATCAAATGAACTCCAGTTCTTTGCGTTACTAGATAAACTACATGGATTACTGCAAAGTCAGTCAAGATGGGAACAAGAGTTTACAGCATAAGAGTTCTGCTAAAATTAGGATTATTTTCATGTGAAGCCAGTGTGCCAATACAAACTGAATTTCATATTGTAGGATTGATTATAAGGTAAATACCTCCAGAGGAATCTGGAGAGAAGTCACTAACTTAAACTTAGAAGGACGAAGGGATAACTGCAGTGAAGATGTACAGAGAATTCTCAGAATACAAAAATAGAAGAAAAAAACATATGAAATGGAGTGTGATACTGCTTTTATTATTATGGGTTTTTAAATTTCATAATATGATGAGTGTCTTTTGAGTATCAGTTACTTTAAGTGATTAGAATAGTAACCATGTAGAGTATGCAACCTCTAAGGGAGAAGCTAGGAAAAAATACATCCTTAGACCTATTGCTCTTTACTGATTTTCTGGGGTGTCACCACTAAATTGGTAGTTGCAGAAACTCAGTCCTGCAGAAACGTCAAGAGAACTTCACATATTCACTGTTTTTCTGGCTGAATATTGATATTATTTCTCGTTTTAGAATCCTTGTTGTTTCTAGGAAGTATAGATTGATTCTAGAAATAGTTATGTGATATTTATTTAGCGGTTGCTTGTATAGTATTGGAGGCTCAGAGCACCTCTGGGCTTTGTGGTAGCTCCAGAGCAGCTCCAACACAGCGTCAGTGTCAGTCCTCAGATACATTGGCTCTTCCCCTAGGCTGTATTGAGTTCTGGGAGTAAGGTGATGAAGGAAGTGAGGCATGACATAAGCCACAGATAAAGAGAAATACCAATTCATGTAGAAAGTAAGTATCTCTTTCTTACTTACCTTCGGCTTGTAATGTGTGTGAATCTCTGACTATCAGCCAGTTGTCTTCCAGGCATGAGAGCTACAAGGTGTTAAAGCTTTCTGGACAGAGCACTTACGTTATCTGTAACCTGGTCATGAAAGAATAAAAAAGAGAGCTATTTCTGCTAGAGGAAGATGGAGACTTCTGTTTCCAGCTCCATGATAAGATGTTTTTCATGTTGAAGTCACCATTTGAGGTTCAAGGCAGGTTGGGTGGGGCTTTGAGCAACCTGGTTTAGTGAAAAGTGCCCCTGCCCATGGCAGGGGGGTTTGGAACTAGTTGATCTTCAAAGACCCTTCCAACCTGAGCCATTCTGTGATTCTACATGAGAGGAGCTAGTGTTGAGATAAGTTGTATTTGCCAAGTCCTTCTAATCAGAAGGTTTCATGTTTCTGTTACATGTTTGTCACCAGGCTGTCATTGCTGACTGTGAGGTTTGAGCCAGTGGCAGATGGCTTCCTCTGAGAAGAGGAAAGGATGAGGAAGAGAAGTTTTGGTAGAATTGGCAAAGCCCACAGAGTCATTCTCACTGACTGAAAGGAAGTAATTATTCTGGACATGTGTTTCAGGTTTGCTTGGTCTGGGCTCAGATCTGTACCCTGTATGACTTGAAAATACATTCACCAAACAGCAATGTACTGGATTATGCATATGTAAATAGTGAAGTTACTGGGATCATATGAAATACTGGGTTTGAGAGAGAAAGATTCATTTGGCAAATGGCAAGTTAAAAAAGCCCAGTTTCAGTATACTCTTAAAAAAAGCCAACCCCAAATCTGAGATACTGCCAGACACCCTCTTTAGTTAGCAAACTGCAGAAGCATGTCTGTGCAAAATAGGAAATGTGTTTACTTGGCTAGTTTTTTGAATTGAAACATTGTAGGTGTTGTGAAATACTGTAGAATGTACAAATGAGCATGTTGTCCAGACAGTCACATTGCAACACATGGGGCAGTTCATACACTGCGGTGCACCTCAGTTAGTCATGGTGGTAGTCCCAAACTTACGACCGTTGAGATTTTGTGGACAAGACTTAAGAGTCTACTCTTAATTGGAGCATTATAAGTATTTTTCTATGTGTGGTGGGGTGAGATGGAGGTGGGAATGGAGAGGAGGGAGGAGGAGCATCTGCTTCTTGCTGTGTTAAAGGTGTTTTGTTTTTCTGAGGTTAATCAGAATTAATTAACTCAGAGTTGGGAACAAGGTGAGCAATTGAGAGGGGAGCTGCTGGACGACTAAAGTTGCTTTTGGTAAGGGGGCAGTGGGAGGTAGAGTGAGCTCCAGCATCTGGTAGCTTCCTAGTGAACATGAGAACTGGTTGGGTTCCCACTTGCCAATAGGCTATTTGGGAGAATAACAGAGCAAGGACAGCAAGACCCAGACTCACCCAGTAGCGGGGAATGAGGGAATAAGGTGCTGCTCAGAAGTGTTAAAGTACTTGCAGGTGCTGTGCTGAAAGTGCCAGGGTGCCACCTGCATTGGTGTACAGGGAATCTTGAAAATATGCATTGGTGGGCTTTGTAATTCCCAGCTGAGGAGCCTGTGCATCTGCAGGGGTACATCCAGGTTGTTTGGTTGCAAGAGCAGCTCTCTGCCCGGAGTTGTGCACCTGCACAGTATCAAGCTCTTTTCTGACTCTATCTCACTTTCCACTCGGTAGCAGAAGCTCCATCCTTGCAGGGGTCTGGAGAGCACACCTCTCTGAACCAGAGGTTCATTTCAGCTGCAGCTAAGATGCTCTACAAATAGACAAAAGACTGTGGCATAGGGAAAAAAAAAGTGTGTTAACCTTGGATTTACTGAAAGTTTAAAGAGTGAAGTTTTCACTGTTTACTCAGTAGATAGAAGAGTATCTGTTAAGGGAAATAAACCACTGCATGTCAAAATCTAAAACGGCCACTGAAGGATTTTTTTTGAAACAACTGTGCTTTCAAAAAGTCAAGTTTTTTAATTTGCAAGCAGCAGGCACATTGCACAGTGGAGTTTCACTTTCAGTTCTGTCACTAGCAGCTTTTTGCTTGGAGTGTTACTTCGGTGTGTCCTGAATGTCACTATAGTTAAACTGAAGTTATTCCTTCTTAGTTTCATCATATTGTTTGGATTTCAAATAGTGAAAAATCCTGTAGTTTGTAGATACTTCTTTGCTAACTTTTCTTAGATACTTAAGCTAACTTTCCTTCATGCAGATTTTCATGTTTTATCACTTTGTTTGGGCTTCAAGTTAAAAAAAAAGGTTAATTTTTTTTCTTTTTAGTACTTGACAATTTGAGCTGCTCTTTGCTTCCTTTTTGTAATAAAAGCACAGCAGATAAATAGAGGCCTCCATTCATATGCAGGTGATACCAAAGGAATTAAATACAGACTGCTGCATTGTCTGCTTTCATTTCCCTGTCTAAGAAAATAGCTAACTTCATTGGGAAAATACAGGAACTCAGCATTGTTCATCTTGTCCAAGTATAATACGTAAAAGAAACTATTAATTCAAGCTTGCACTTACATTCTTCATAGCACTTAAAAGTTCCTCCTGTCTTGTTGCCAGCCCTTCCCTCTTAATTAATCTCTGTGTGTATAATTTCCTTTTCCCCTTCTTTGTGGCATTGTTACGCTGTCCTTTCTTGTTGGGGTTTTGAAATCTAACCAGGTAATTGGGCAACAGCCTTCTCCAAATTCACTTCCCAGTGGCTAACTTCTCTAGCTGATGCAGTAGTGTACAGAGGAAGATAATGACTGGGGAGTGTGGAGGGTAGGTGAGGGCTTTCCCTTTCCATCTCTGGTACGGATTATATGTGTAAATCTGGAAATTGTATCAGTGTTCATTTTTCTCTTATTTAAATATTGATGATAATACTTGAGGGACGTGAGTGGTGTTGTAAAGCTACCAAAACTGGGGGTTGTGTTTGGCTGGGTTTGAGACAGTCTGGGTGTGGACTAGAGGTGCAGAGTTTCAGCATATTTACTGAAGTAGTAAAATTAGCGTGAAAATTTACCTGTAGGGTATCTGTAGTTGGGTACTGAAAAATAGCATCTGCTTTTGAAACAGATCAGATTCTGGTATTAGTCTTCATATTGAGACATTGAAAAATGGGGTTTTATATGTATTTATAAATAAGCATAGGATTTTAATGAAAAGTATTCTTTATTGATGGCTCTCCTTAAAAGTTCTTGCATGAGTAACTGGAGACAGTTACTCCCTTCCACATCTGTGAGGTACTGAGAGTCAGCCAAAGAAATTACTACCTTTGCATCATTTGCCTTTGTGTTCACAGCATACAACTTGGTGTAATATCAATACAAAGGAGATAGCAGCTACCCTTTTTTCAAGAAGTGTGAATAGTATGAGATGTTCTTCACATCGTGTCACTTTAAAGGTTTACAGATTTTACCAGGGTAATGGTTTCAGACAGATGAAAATGTGATTCAGGTTTTAGCTCTTGTGAATTGTAGCATAGCAGTGATGAGGAGCTGAAATCTTGGAGAGGCTGGCTTTGGTTAGTTTGTGATTCTTGTCAGTGTCTCTACTAGAATGAAGGGAGGAAGAACAATTTTGATCTTTCTCTTCAGATACCAACTATATGAACACATAACCCTATTTGTGTTTAGTGCATCAGAACTCTGTTAAAACTGAAATTAGAAAAGTAAAGTTTTAAAACTATTTTTTTCTGTCTTCATACTGAATTATATCAGAGTTACTGCACATCCAAATGGATTATTCCTCTTCAGTAAGTCTTCCAGAAAGTGTATGGTTACTACAATCAACCTGTTTGCCAATATCTTTTGTACGGGATTTTTTGTAATTAAATCAGTACTCAAAGCACACTTCAGTTTTGCTAACAGTAGTGCCTGATCAGAAGGCCATGAAGAATAACACATGGGTGGTCCCTTCGAAAAGAAGCTGATCTCCTCATTTGGATCTGTCCAAAGACTCAGTGACTGTAAATTGTGTAATTTGCTTTGAGAGCACAAAAACTATTCGGTTTTGTTAATCAGCGGTTTTGCATCGTCACGGAGTTGAGCTGTGCTTTTCTTCTCTTGTTGGAGAACTTTATCTATAAATGTGTCATAAATGTTTCATTTCCAAATAATTCATTTGTTTTATTTGTACAAGACAAGTCGTAGGTCAGGATACCTTTATGATAAGCATTCCACAAAGGAATTTTTAGGAGTCTTTAGAGTAAGGCTCCAGGGAACAGACAGACACAAGCAGACACAGAGGAGAGCAATGAGGTGATTCTTATCACAAAAAAAATCCACAGACAAGTCAAAAAAAGTGGAAAAACAACCCAGGTCTTAGCACATCAGCATCGTGCTGGAAGTTTGAATGTGGACAAATCTTTCTTGTGAATACAAAATGCACTATGTAGTGTTTGTATATATGTAAAAATGTGTTCTTTAGATATTGCACTTACATGTATAGACAAAGACAGTCTTTTCTGTGTGTTTTCACCCATCCTTCGTTTGATTGTAGCTTTGTTGTACAAGAGCTGCCTCGCTCTTTTCTGAGTGTTTGTCATTTTGGTCCAACTGGTGCTTGCACAGCAAAGGAGTTCATTCATAACAGTGATGGTTCACTGCTCTCACTGGCTCTTCTTGACCTCCTCTTGTTTTTCCTCTCTACTCAGAAAGCAGCTCCTTACATCAAATCTACCTGGGATGCATCAAAAATTACTTTTCCCTTAGCTTTTAAAACCATTCTGGTTGGTTGGTTTGCTTACACCCCTCCCGCCCCCTCCCCCCCCAGCCCATGTCTTGTCCTTGCTGTTGCCATTCATTTTCCTTCTATTTTACCTAACTGATTGACATTCAGACCAAAGGATACATGCATTCTGATCTGTCATATTTGCTCAAAATTTTTATTTGTCAAGGAGACAACTTTGTCCCTTACTGTGTGTTCGAGTATCTTCTGGTCTGTCTTTACTGTGCCTTCTTTTGGAGACTTTGAGTCCTCCTCGATACAGACTTTATCTGAAGTTGGGCTTCATGATGGGCGCTCAAAACTGCTCCCCGGCTCCAGCAACCTGCTAACCCAGTAAAAGTTGAGGAAAAAGATTTAAGACTGCCAGGGTCTGGTGAGAGGAGACAGGAGGCACAGAGTTAAGGGCTTTGCTGCCACTGAAAGTGGAGCGCACCTCTGCCTGTGGCAGCCACCGTGCTCTTGGCACACCTTTGATTTTGGTGCTCTAGCCTGCACTGTGGATGGGGAGGGTGCTTGTGGGCAGGACTGGTCCTACTGGGTTTGCAGCCCTGTGTGCAGGAAAAGAGGGTTTTGGGTGGAAAAGAGGGTTCCCAGCACAGTACTGCTGTGTGAGCTGTGACAGTAAGAAAGGTGAAGTGTGATGCTGTGTGGTCAGCAACTTAGGTGAAAAAAAAAGTGGGGGGAACAAAAGACGGTGCTAACAGTTTAATGGCAGCTGGGAAGTTTTTGCAGAAGTCTGGGAGGTTTATGACAGTTGTTGATAATAGCATGCAAATCCTTACGCTTAACAAAGCTTTAGTCAGCTATCAAGTGACATTAGCTACTGACATGGTGCTTAACTCTTAGGCCATAACATGTGTAGCTGAACAAGAAATGAAAAAAGGAGGTTGCTTCACATCATTTCTGGCTGAAAATGCAATCAGAGGTTGAATGCTTGCCTTTTTTTTTCTCCTGCATTTCTGCGTGTGTAAAGAGATCTTCAGGCAAGAGTGACTTGCCCAGGACTGGTTCCTCAGCCAAGGCACTTTGTTATGTGCTGTAATGGTTTGGTCCCTGTGGTTCTGTGGTGTTGGTGCTTTATGTGCCGGAGCTTCCAACATCCTGTGAGACAGCCTTTGCATGGCTGTGCTTCAAAGCTCGCTCCTTCACCTCTGATTCATGCAGCAGCTGGGGCACTGAAATTGAATCTTGCTATGTTGGAAGTAAAAAAGAAAGTTGGTTGTGGACTGTTTTTAGAGAAAACATTACGGACAAAGAATTTCCTCAAGGAGCCCAGAACAGGATTTGGTACTTCCATGCATCTTTGTGGGAGGGACTGGTTGGAGAGATGAGGCAGTGTTGGGCATACTAGGGCCAGCATGTATTTCAGGGATCACTTATATTTTCACTGATGGTAACTTTGTTATTCAAATACATGATGTAAAAATGGGGCACATAAATTCCCAATATTTCTTGTATAGTTTCAGAAATAAAACAGATTCTGGAGTAGGTGGTGGCTGTGCTGCATCTCTGATTTTCACCTCCATTTTTGTTTGCTATTCAGTTGTCTTACACATGTATGTAACTTCAGTTGAAGTTAGAAACTTGGAAAAGTTCCAGGTCAGACTTTTCCAGAACATGCCTCTGCTGTCTCAGGCATCAGCAGGCTGTGCCAGATAGATTCTTACTTGGCGATTATGTCTCTCAGCAGTAACAAATGTAGCAAGGCATTAGAGAGTCTGTAATGCTCACTTTGAGCAAGTTGATAAAGCGTGATGGAAATAAGCCAGAGATGAATTGAGTGCAGTTTGTTAATAGTACTGCAGCAATTCACAGTAGTTTGAGTGTTGCCCATCAGCCTAGTTCTCCCTCTTCTACTCAAAAGTACCTGTGCCATGCTGTAGGGAAGTGGAAATACTTCAGTGGTACATATTTCTCCTTTGCCTTCCTCTTTACAGCTTGCCACCATCATCAGCCTTCATCGTCCTCGAGTTTTTGGCAGCATTCTGCTTTGATCAGTCAGAGCCAAGTCCCCTGGTTACTCTTCTGCAGACTGGGGGAAGGTGTGCTGGTGGTGGCAGGTGTCCCTCACCGTGCTCTGTGCTAGTAAACATTGGAAGAGATGTTAAGTGGCATGCACCAGGAAAGTACTAACCTCTTAGGTGTTTACGTAATTTTGACTTGAAGGATGAACCTTAGATGTAAGTACTAAAGATCCTTCCACTAGTGGTTCTTGACCTGTGTCTTCATCCCTCTCTTTGTCCCCCAGGAAATTAAAATTCTAAGTGTGTTGTGCAAATGTTTTCTCTAGGTTGTTCTCTTCCAAGTGCCCAGTAGTTCTGTCACCTGCAGACTGAGAGGGTGAAAGTTGCGGACACTAATACAGAAAATATTGAGTAAAAAAACTCGAAGAGAGTGCAGTAGTTTTGGTGTTTGATGTATCCCCACAAAGCCTGAGTAAAGGTTAAGTTTCTTGAAAACTCGATTTACATAACATGCAAGGGATGGTTATCAGATCAGTCAGGCACTGAGGTGAATATGCATGTGTAAATTTTCTCATTAGTCACTCTTTTCTTTCCTTTTACTCTGAATTCCTGTCCTTCTGTTCCATGATTTAATGGAGCTGTTAAAAAATCAAAACAAATTACTTGCTTTTTTCTTATTTTTTTCCTCCGAATTTTTTCCCTGCTTCTGACCTACCTCTTTGCAAACCAGGTTTATTCCCTCACTCCCTTCACTCATCGTTAAGTACATTCAGTCTTGGCTGGGGAAGAGGCATGAAATTGTCATCTTCCTCTCCTCGTTGTGAAAGGTTTATCTGGCAAGTTAATGAATTTCCTTTATTCCCAAGAGCAGCTCATAAAGGGGAGATTTCTTCTCCCACGAGCAGTGAATGTGAGGTGATTGCCAGGGCATTGTTCTCTAAATAGCTTATTTTTCTCTGTGGCTGAACCCTTCCCCCCACAACTATTTTTAGAGTACTTGATTACGTGGTAATTTGTGTTTAGGCTTCCTTGAAGTACCCAGTAAGGTAATGCCGATTTGCCGGTGGGTTTGGTATTCCGGGCGGAGCATCAACAAACTCGTGCACTGAAGCTCAGATTAAAAATGTAACCCACGTTTTCTTAGTAGAGTTCAGGGATCCCTTAGCCTGTCCATTCCACTGTGCAGTGTGGCCAGTTTTCAGCTGGGCTGTTTGAGGTGGCAAGGAGAAGGTCATCACCATGACGCAGTGGCTGGGTCAGTACGCACAGTTCATGCGTAAGCAGAAGTGTCCAGCAGCAGGGCTGCTCTGGCCCAGAGCTTTTGGATGACCCAAGTGCACAGCTGTAGGGGGAGGTGAGCCAACAGCCTGTCCCAAGGCTGATGTTGCTGGACCTCCTCACACAGAGCACTGTGTCCAGCGCTTGAGAATGAGNAGCTCCTTCAAGGCGTGAAGTGCATGGTTTGTGCTCCTCAGAGCACGGGGCGAGTTTGGGATGTGGGCTTGGCCAGTGTGGCCTGCCTGCCTTGCTGCCTCCCTATGGAGCTTCCTCGAGGCCCTCTCCTGTGCTCTCACTCGGTGCAGCTGGGTTGCACCCCGGCTGCTGCTTCTGCCTCTCTTCCCTGCTGTGAAAGGCTTCGGAACCTTGCTGCTGTCCACTCTCCTTTGCTAGGAGGTTGATGCATCTCCAGCGCAGTCTCTGTGTCCTGGGAAGAAGTGTTGCTTGCTTTCCATGGCCAGTAACTCCAGGAGTCACTGGCCCAGTGGCAGTGTCGAGCTGGGATTGAATAATTTGTGCCAGTGACCCCTTTCAGAGGCCTGTGGGCATGACAGGTTTGAAATGACTCCTTAGTGGGTGGCTCCCAGCAGCTTTCCAGTGTTCTTTTTGTAATGGGTTCTAGGTGTTGTAAAAAGCTTGCTTCACCTTAGGCTTGCAGTGGTCCTGTATTGCGTGGCTGGAGACGACTGAGCAGTTCTGTTGTGTTCTGGGCTCTGGTCATGCTGACTCTGAGGAGCTCTCACTTGCAATAACCTGCCAAGTAATTGCTGTTGAAAATTCTACCGATGCTGTTGAGCTGTCAACTGGGATTAGTTTCTTCAGAAGTATAAAACTCTCAGAAGTATTTGCAGCAGAGGTACAATCTGTGAGAGTGTTCACAGAAGTCAGCTAGCAGTTGTGCAGAAGACTGCTCTCACAGGTTAGCCCTAAAGCATTAGGGTAAATAATGGTTGTTTTGTTAAAAGTAGAAATGTCTCCTTAGGAGCACCTTCTTGCAAAGGGCCCTCTTAAGTAGGGAGGAGAGTGAAGGCCTCTGCAGCCATGAGATAGGTGACCAGGACACCCTGCCTTGCTACCGTCATGATGGCTTTCTGGCATGAATGTCACAGCTGCTCTTAAAAACAGTTCCTCGTCCAGTTCCTTCCTATTTCATGGTTTCTCATAGCCAATTTTTCTATTCAAACCACTCACATTTTAATTTATTTCTGGACATAAATCATGAGTTAAAATTTCAAAATCGTCTTGGTCATTTTGACTTTGAATGAGAATAGGCTCCAAGACCTAGAAGTTTTAGCAATGTTTCTGAAGTATCTGAAGTAGAAAGATGATTGGGAAGGTGACCTGGGTGTTAGTGAAATAGTTAGCATAGATTTCTCATGTATTCAGTTCAAACATTTTTGCCTTACAAAACCTCCTGTAGTACTGACACCCATGACCACTGCTAGAGCATCATGACGACACCTGGGCTCAAGTTAATATCTTACATGGGTGACTCACATCTTCGGTAATCTGATCCCAAAAAGATGTGGAGTGGTCATGGGCCAAAAAAAAGCATGTTGACCATGCCACCTTATCTGTAAACACAATTCGAGGTTGCTCCGCTGCGTCTTGAAGAGCACAAGGGAGATGCTGAAGTCTCCGGAAACACAGCTCTGCAAGCTTAGGTGGTTGGGGTAGGTGCAGCTGTGGCAGCGTTGCTCTTCAGGCTCTGTCTGGAGACAGGGCTGTGAAGTTGTGATGCATCACAGGCACTTGCACTCTGCAGCAATTTGTGCATTGAAATGTAAAGCACTGGTTGTAAAATACCTTGTAAAATATATGTGTAATATCTGTAATATATGTATAATATCTGTAAAATATATGATTTACTATCTTGTTGGAGTACAGTTTACCACAGATGTCCTTATGGTGAACTTGCTGGTGTGCATTTAAGTTTGTTTAAGAAAGTGCATATAACTTAGATCATCTTCTGGATTATCTTGTACTGCTTAGCAGGCTAAACATCGTCTCCTCCTGCTCCTGGTTGCGTCACAGGTGTTTTGAGTGCTTTCACTCTTGCAGGCTTTCCTTAACTGTCCTGTTTTGGTGTACTCCTGTAGCTCTTTACATCTCTGTCTAGTCAGCCTCTCCAGAGTAGCCTAAAGTTATAGCAGAATAGCAGAAGTGTGAAATTTGGGCTTGCTTTTCCGTTTTGGGGTTGTCCCTAGATTTTCTGGGCAGGAATGCTTTTGCTCTGAAATGGTGCAAAGAATTAGATCAGCAACACTGGGCGCATTTCTGTAGCTCACAGCTTTGCTCTAAACTTGCATGTGTTTGAGAGGTTATCTCTTCAGTCATAACTTTTAGGTTGTCTTAGTTCTCGAACAGAAGATTAGTTTCTGCAGAACCAGATTACACTGGTGAAGTTTTCTTACTTGCCAGGAGTAGGTAGATGTGTGAATTTTTTGTATTTTGTGTTCAAAAGAGAAATGTTTTCTTTTTTTTCCCATGTAGTCAAAATGAAAGTGAACATTCAGACTTGGGGAACAGGAAATAATAAACTATCCTTTTCTACCCAGAACAGGACTACTGCTTCTGCCAACTGGCCTCTCTGAGAGAGCCAGTGAAGTTGTCAAGCCCATCTGTTTTCATCCACTGACACAGTGCACTGAGGCCACTGGAGGTGCAGACATGCAACAAGTGAGGGGGGGAGGGTGGGGTTTATTTTTCCTTCCTTTGCTCCCTGAGCAGCAGAAATTTTTTTCTTGCTCAGTGACAGCATCACCATTTCAACCCTGTCAAGATTTTGGTAGATGGAATGATCTGAAAGGGATGGAAACTTCTCTGCTAGAAGTGTTGAAGGGGCACCTCAACATTTGTCATCTAAAGAAGCTGGTCTCAGCCTCACATGCGTTTATTTCAGTGTCAAGCTGCTGTGACTGACCGGGTCGCTGAGGGTGGGTGGAATAGTGGCCATTGGGGGCTGCAGGCAGGATCCTTAATTTAAACAGCAAAAAGGAAATTTTTTTTGATGAAGTAAAGGTCAGAAATGCTAAGGCTGCTATTAGCTGACTCAATCCTGGAAGAGATGATAAGAAAAGTGGTACTACCAGAAGTAGGACACACATAATTTATAATTTATCAGTGTATAGGAAAACACATTTAATGTCCTGCTGTGCAATAAATGTATCTGCTACAGGATCACCAAAGAGCGATAAGATGCTCTGCTTGTTCTTCTAATTCACCTTTTTTTCACTTAGTTAAAAAGAAGTTGCTTTTGTTCTTTTATTGTCCACAAATCTAAGAGCTTTATTTCCTGTGCTTGTATCTGTGGGGCTAGAAGAGTTAATGACGAACAGGAGCCTGCCTTGAGGATTACATATTTGCCACCACAGCATATTTAAAGGTATTCCATGAAGTTCATATTGCGGGCAATTAGTGAAAACTGTTATTTCTGAAACGGGAAAATGCGATTAACTGAAGGCAGCCTGAAGGAGTGTGCTGGCAGCCTCTCGGCTGGCTTAGGGAAGAGGCAGGCTGTTTTGGAGGTAGGCACCGAAGTGCTATCTCACTGCAGTGTGTAGTTAATGGAACTAGACAGAGCTGTGGCATGACTGCGTTCGGGGGTCACGGCGGTGAGGGATGCCATGATTCAACCTGATGTAGCAAGGGAGCCTTGGCAGGAAGCCACCGTGTTTATAAGAAGCGGAGTAGCCACAACTGCCGGCGGCCTTGAAAGATTCCGCTGTGGCTTTCGCTATGAATAGCAGGCACGGCTGCTGAAAGCTTGGGTTAAAAAAAAAAGTAGATACCAGCAGGAGACACCGTGTGAAGGAGACATAAGTTCTGTCTCCCAATAACAATAAAAATTTGTGTTTCTGCACCTGTCATGGTTGTTCTAAGGCAGAAAAGATTGAAGATCAAATAATTCCGAAACACCAATTATGCTGATTGGTGTGGGAGGAGGGGGAAAGAGGAGAGCCACCATAGTTCTGGTTTGTTTCAGTAGACTGACTTGGAATTTAGATCGAAACTGTTAAACAAACTCCAGGTTCTGCAGTAGTTTTTATTTTGTAAAAGGAATGTGCTTTTCTGTCTTAAGGGAGGGGAAATCCCTGGAAGTTACACACCTCAGACAAGGCTGAATCTATCTGAATGTGTTTTGCAGTGCAGGTACATTATATTTATGCATAGAGCATCAGACGTGAGCTTCCTAGTCTGTGGCTGTGATAACAAATGAAGGATAAGAGCCAGAATTTTTGGCTGATGTGTTGTGAAACAAAGTGTCAGTCAGTTTTGCCTTCTCAACATCATTTATGTGAAAATGGTTTAAATTGCCAAAGATACATTGAGAATTTTTGGCCAAGCTTTTCCACTGCAAATCTGTTTCTCTGCTATGAAGGAGGCATGGATTTTGCTTTTAACCTGCTATATTATTCCACATAAGAGGTGATATAAATCAACTTTCAAAAGAAGTTTTGTTTTCTTTGTTAGCTTTTCATTCTGCAGCCTATTAATCTCTTTACTCTTTCAAGTCTTGAGTATCTTTCTCTGGTGTGTTACTGTGAATACTTAAATGGATGCTGAGCCTTTGTGGTACCAGGTTCAGTCCTGGCTTTGGTTTCTTCCATGTAAGGATCAACTTCTATGAGATTCCTCCTATTTTGTAGCTCTGAGCTGGGCTTGCCGTGATCCTTGTAGGGTACCTGGTTGCCAAAACTCAGTATCTTTTGCTGCTTCTGCTGTGCCTGGGGCATCTCTCCTGGCTCTGTTTGCCCCTCCCAGGGAGTCAGGACAAGGGCAGCCTGTCCCTGCCACCCTTTGCTAACCTGCCACAGGATTATTTGTGATGAATTGCATAGGCACAGTGCGTGAAATCAGTGCAGAAGGGAAGAGGTGGGGGTGGGGGGAGTGTGGGGAAAGTTGCTGCACGTTTATAGTTTTGTTCTTAATTGGTGCTCCTTGGTGTTTTGCATCAGAGGGAAATTTGACAAAACTCAGTTAGTTTTGAACTTCACTGGTGTTATCTGCTTCTTCAGGAGTCAGGAAAGGGAAAACTTGAGCTTTGTTTGGTCACTGCTGGGTTTGAATTACAAGTATGGCATGTGGATTGAGCGTATGATGAACCCTCCAGCTGGGAAGGGAGGAACAAAGAGATGGAATCCGGCTGGTCTACACCTCATTTTGTAACGGAATAACTAGAGTCTGTTTACCTGGTACCTTGCTCTTGCCCAACATTCGCACATAACATGCAGTTATGGGTGGTCTAGGTTCCTGGTAACTTGGTTAAATGTTGTGGTATTGTCATAAAATGTCTTGATGGGTTGCAGAGGTGATGATGCCAGTCCCCTGCCTTCTGATGTCTTTGTAGAGAACGTGAAATTTCCTTATAAAGGTTGTTTATGTGGCTTTTTGTTAGACTTACAGTGTAGTGAATCTCTGGGGAGCACCATGTGTAAGAACCCCTTTCTCTTCCTCTCTCTTGTGGTGAGAAAAGTTACTTGGACCGGAGTCCTTGCCGCATTGAGACTGTTATTAGCAAGACATTTTCCATGGGAGCTTTGGACTTTGGACTTGATGAATTTGCCCAGATCTCTGTTTACTGTAGAGCACAGTGCAAACCACTCATGTCTAGATGTCTTCTGAAGAGCAGGGATCATTGTAATTTGTGTGCTAAGAAATGAATTTTGCAGCTGGCTTGGGTTTTGCCTTTGGATTTCAGTGAACAGTTGCTGGCTGCTTTCTTGGGTTTGTAAATTTACCAGACTCAGGAAGTGCCTAAACTATGTTGAGGTTTTTTGGTTTTGTTTTGGTTTTTTTGTTTTGTTTTTTTTTTTTTCCCCTCTTGCTCCTTGTGATACAGATCTGAAGCTGCTGAGTTGGAAAACTTCAATATTGCAGAGCAATGTAAATACATAGGGGGCTGTGATGCCATTAAATCTATTGCAACAACTTAGTTTTGTAATGTCTGCATGGAAGAACTGAAGTTCAGAGTGCTGTTTTGCATGGACTCCCAAACTTTCTGAAAGCCACAAGAGCCTTAGATTTTTGATGATTTGCTTCCAGCCTTAAAGACTAGCTTCGAAAAGAATAGCAAGCATGAAATCTGACCACTTAAGGACCTTTACAGTTGGATACATAAGCTCTGAGAAGACCAGCCTCCTCTGAAAATCCTGGCTGACAATGCAGGTTTTGTTTCATTTTTTAATGTTCTTGGATTTTGGATTTTTGTCTGTAGACTCCAGAGTTG
Source organism: Oriolus oriolus (assembly GCA_013400235.1). Classification (NCBI taxonomy): domain Eukaryota; kingdom Metazoa; phylum Chordata; class Aves; order Passeriformes; family Corvidae; genus Oriolus; species Oriolus oriolus. Next base: position 1,319,682 of record VXBT01003513.1, on the reverse strand, counting down.
ACAAAGTTAAGACCAGAGGGTTTGCAGCAGCCTGAAAGAGCCCTGTGAGGGAGTCAGGGTGCATTGGAGATTGGATACCCTTTCTGTTCCATGCCTGTGTCTGTCCCCAGCACCAGGGTTTTGGTAGAGCACCTCATCTGCTGAAAGAAACCTGGGCTTACTTTCTTGTTGCTGTGGCAGAAGTCAGGGGATGTGTAACTGAACGCAAAGACCTGAGCGTGTTTGGATCAGGGAGGATGAAAACCGGCAGACCCGAGGACTGATCAGTCTGAGAGATGGGAGAGTGCAAGTGGGTGTGGGGATTGGTGGTGGGGAGGGACAGGCACGACACATGGTGTGTGGGTCTTGCACCCTGTCGCATCTCTAGACATTGTCCTCCAGTGGGCAGGAGGGAGTTTACAGTCCCTGTGTGCTGCTGGTCTGGAGCAGGTGATAGCTGCCTGTGAGAGCATGAGCCAGTGGTCTGTAGTAGCAGACACCCACAAGAGGGGTTTTTTTCCTCCTAAGTGAAATCTGTAAGTTCTCGGATAAACTCCTGGTTTTGGCTGCTCCCACCTACCTGTCCAGAGCTTTTCATTTACATATTTAGCTTCAAAAGATGTTGAAGAACTGTTTGAGTTGGACTCAGAGATCTAGAACTTAAAAATGGGCTGGTATACCAAGACTTGATTTTTGGAAGTTCAAAGTGACTTCTCTTACTTACCCTGAAGTCTAAGGGCAGAAATGCGCTATATCTTAAGAGCCTGTATGTGGATGCGAAAGGTACAATCCATCTGCCAAATCAAAGAGCAGGTGGTCTGATGACAGAAATAACCAGTAAGAGAAGCTCTGGGAAGTAAGCATAGTGATTCAAAAGAGTTTCCCAGCACAGATGTTTAAGTGAAATGTGAGTTTCTTTCTTAGGGGGGAGAGGAGGAGGAAGGGAAGATCTTTGAAGATGTTTTGGTGGTGATGGTGCAAGTCATGATTGAAAACAATTAATTCAGTTGTGGGCATGGTTACATTTTTGCCTCTTCTGTGCTTCAAAATTGGGCAGAAAGCTGTAATCTTTGTCTTTTCCTAACCAAATTCTGCTTTCCAGGCACAGTGTAAGTGTGGGAACTCTAATGCTGAGTGGTAGGAGCTTCCTGCTGAAGTGGCTGTAAGACAGTTAGGGTGACAATGGTTGTGTGACTCCAGGGTTCTCCAGGGTTAAGACTGTCCATTTTAACACCGTGTCATTAATCATATTACCCACTTTCCTTTTTGAGTATCTTCTGTTCTGAAGACAGGGACATTAATTTTCATATTGCTTGGTGACCATAAATATCTCTTTGTGTTTGGGTCTGTGATGTGATAGCCAGTTAACAATTGTGTTATTTTAAAACTATCTACAGTGCCTGAAAGATGAAATAAAGCCGTAGTGACCTTCTCAGGTGTTGCCTGGTGGTTGTTATCAAATACATTGCAGTTGTGTCTTCCTCTTTGGGGCTGTTTCCTGTTTGAATGTGGTGGAGTTACAGCAGGAGGCTTAGGTGCTTTTTTGTCCATTTAAAGATCTTGAAGAGTGGGAACTTTGGGTTCTTTTGAGAACAGCAAGAGCACAGGAGGGAGGCAGAGCATTCCTTGTGCAGTATATGGAAAACAGTTTTGAAGCTTGGAGCTGCATTTCCAGATACTCAAGTTGTAATTGTCTTAAAATACTAAGGAAAAAATAAGGGAAACTGCTTTTATGGTGAGAGGTGATTAAAATGAAAGGCGCATGTTCAGGGGGCTGTACCTTAAAACAGTTAGAAAAGCCTAGGAAACTTTATCTTCTCCAGTATAATCCTTTTTTCTAGTCATTTAGAAAATTGAAGATGCACATAGTATGCGTTAATTTTTACACAGCAAGACATCTTGGACAAAGTGAGTTGTAGCTTGTTTTTTCTCCTTTTTGACTTTTCTCAGTTTCTTGCTACAGACCATCTATTTCCTTAATGATGCTTAGACTCATCTAGATCTTGCTGCTCCCATCCCTCTTCCCTGAGGCCATTATCAAATCATCCATGTTCTCATGACTAAGGATAAACATATGTGCAGATGCACGTGAGGGACAAAAAGAAGAATGGAAAAACTCCAAATCTCCCAAACACTGCGATACACATGTGGTTTTTCCCAGGAGAGATTTGGTAAACTGAGCCTGAGATGACACGTATTAATTGTGTTTCTTTGCATCCTTTTGGAAGATGCTCAGACACTGCAGAGCAAAGGACCTGAATTAATTCCATTTGTTTAAATATACTCATACCTTTTACATTTTGCTTTCTTTATGGTCAGCAGACTTGAGATTGTTCTATAATTGCTTGATCTTTTTTCCTGCCTGAGGCAAAAATTTTAAATGTACTAACAATGCATGAAACCCTTTTTGAAACTCACATTTTTTTTCTTATTTGGAGCTACTCATACACCAAAAAAAAAGTACCAGTATGTTGTAAGAGAGGCTTTCCTCTTAGTACATTGATCTCTGCAATTGTGAAACCCCTTACAGAATAATCATCTAAAATTTCTGTGACAAAGATTTGGCTTCTTAATGCCAAAGCATTTCCTGGATTTAGTTTTTACCTAGTATTTGTCAAGACAGTGGCATTTGTTTTGATTTCAAAGCAGCTCAGTTTTCAGCTGGAAGAAGTCTGAAGCTGTATTTTTTATTCCAGACAAGAAGCTGGAAGGCTAGCAATGTGTTCTTCCTTCTGTGGCAGGCTTCCTATAGAAAGCTGCTGAACTGCTCAACTCTTCTGCCCTTCACTGTGTGCTTTAGTAATTTGAAATGTTAATGCTCTGGAAATTATTGCTTTGGTAATTTAACTAAATTTGGAGATCATTGCATGAAGGTGATCTCATGCAGACTTGATATCTTGGTTATATAAATATATAATTATTTATATTATATAATTTCTATAAATTATATATATTTAATGCCTTAAATTTAATGGTAAATATCTTAGTAATAAGTGGCACTATCTAGAAGAGAAGAGTTTTTAATTTTTAAAATTCAAAATGGTTCTTTTGAGAGCAGCTTACCATTTGCTCTTGATATATTTCATGTTTTGGCGTTCAGAATTCAGCATAGGTTAGTCGTGATTCTTTTTCTCACCCATTATTGAGGGATGTGATAAATATTTCAGAGCTGGGAGTGATGAGTAAGAACTGAAAAATGAGGGAGGGTAGTTCAAAGAAGCAGCAGGAGCCAAGCAGAGTAAAGAGAACCATAAAATATCCAACAAATACTGATCTAGTAATATTAAAGAAACATATGTCTTATGTCATGCAGCATGACTTCTTTTTAAAAGGGATTTGAAGTAGTTGCAGGACCTTGAAATTACCAGATTTATACTTGTTTTTCCTAACTGTGTGCTGGAGGCCATGTCTGCATGAGCAGATGATGTGCAGCAGCAGATGGAAAAGAGGGGAGCAGTTGTTATTGCAGGCCCTTATTATCTTCTTGGGGTTTGGAGTGCATTTTAGTGTGCATCTGGAGAGTCTTTTGGTTTAGCTTCCTCCAGAAGCAACCTGGTTTACGTGCACCATGGCTCGCTTGGGAACTAGGGTGAGCTGATAGTCCAAGCCAGTGTGCTGAGATGGTCTCTGTTGGAAGCTGTCTCTAGAGACAGACATATCTGCAGGGGCAGTTCAGCTCTTCTGTCTTGAGTGTATTTGAAACTTAGGGTCACTAAACTAATTAGGATTAGTTTCTGCATTTATAGCTTACACATAGTGAAGCTCAACTGCTTGAAGATTGGTAAAAGATTGCTCCTTTTGTTGCAGAGTTTGTGGTCCTGTGATATAACTCTTGTTCTCAGTAAATGTTTTGATGAAAGATTTGTTGAACACTAAATTTGCTGAAGTTTAGAGCAGACCCAAATGCACTTAAAAATCCACTTCTCAGAAAGGTAAGAGGTCTCACTTCATTTATTTACTCTGAACTTGGTTTGTGGAGGGATTGTCTCTTTATCTGGCATCCTTATTTGGCCTGGATATTCCTCAGGGCACACGGATGAATCATTCATCTCTGCACAGGGTGAGACACTTCAGTTTTTTAATGAATAATATTGTGGCTGAACTTGCGCTTTGTTTTTTTCTCCTTGGGAATTGCTGCTGCATAGAAGATTAACCAGATAGGATGTGTCTGTATAAAAATGATTTGCGCCTTGCCGTGTACTGGAGGATGTCACTGGGAGTCACAGTGCAACATGCTGTGTGCGTGCTGTCCATTTAGGATGTAACCTTATTGAGGACCATTGCCCCACGTCCCCTCTTGGCACCTGAAGGGTCAGTTAATTTCATTCCTTAGTATTCCCATATCGCCTGCAAGCAGAATGTGTTGCCTTATAGATAGATAGATAATTGGAGCTTTAGATGTGTTTTATAATTTGAGTATCTTGTTTAATGTGTCATAATCACTTGGACTTTTCTTGCCCATCTGATAAATGAGCTGTAGAATTGTATAATTGTTAGCTTATACCATAACTCATGCGTTACTTGTGCCTTGGACCAAAGGGCAAGGAAAAGACAGTAACAGTCGTGAAGGGTTTAAAATAATTGGACTTGAGTCAAACACTCAAAAAGTTAATGCTCAGAATATTGGAGTAGGAATGTGTTTGAGGATATCAAATGCATAGGCTTGCAGCATGGCTAATTACCTTAAATTTCCTTTAAAATACCTTAAAATTCAGTTACCTGTTACATGCAGATTACTGTGTTTTGTGTGCTATGTGCAGGTTTTTGTAGCACGAAAGAGATTGATTGCCCAAGTGGATTAATGCCTCTCACATCTGCAAGTCTTAGCTCAGATCAAAAGTGAAATAAGCCATAGGTGTTCAGAGCGGACATGTGCACACATCGCAAATGCTGCTGCACAGCCTGGCCTGGTTTGAGAGTTAAGAGCTCCTTTTTTCTGTAGGAAGGATTCATGCTAAATACTAGTGTTTCATAAGCAGTACAGATTTAGCCTCAATTGTTACTGTTTTTTAATTATTATTTGGATTAATCCCCAAATAATTCTTACTGGAAAATTTCAGTCAAACTTTTTTTTCCTTTTTTTAAAAAAATTAAATGTATGCTACAATTTTCAAGTCATATAGCCACAGGATTTGAAGGACTTGCATTATCTGGCATTTTTCCAGCTAGTCCAGCTGTCTTCAGAGGAACTGAGTAGGTTGGCAAAGTGTGGTGTGGGCTCCTTTGTTAAGTGCATCAGAGAGTGAGAGAAACAGGCAGTAGCTGTGGCAAGGGCTTTATTGTATGAGTACTTTGTCTTTTTATCTTGATCTCCTAAAATTCTCTCTTCTTCCAAGGCTTCCCTTTTTTTGTGCCAGGTTTCCTAAGGATGTTCAGACATGTCAAGCCTGGAGTTACTACTCTGCTGTCTTCTCAGGAGCTGCTGGGGGAGCAGCATGATGTCCTGTTGTATTTTTCTCTGGTGTCTGTGCTGCCCTGAGATATCCTGCAAAAATATGTGACACAGGCTTTGTCCTGAGGGTCTCCAGCTACAGGAATGGCCTCTGAGCATCCTCCAGGAAGGCAGGAGCAGCTTTCTCATCTTTCAGTCATAATGTGTGAGAGATAGGATTTCTGAGGCTTGTTAAGACCACTGGTGAGTGTGGGACTGGGGCTCTCAGGTGCTTATTTGACATGGCTTACTTGGAAGTATGGATGAACAAATACAAAGATTAAAGCAAGTAGTGAGCTGCAGGTGTGGACACTTCAGCAAACACAGCCGAGAAAAATCAATTTTTCACAAATGAAAGAGGAGGGAAAAAATCAATAGGGAAAGGACTGTTATTTTCAATTTAAAGCCGGAGGAGTTAGGGTTTGATCTTGGAGTTCATGCATTCCTGTTCTCATTCACATGTTGCATGGCTCTTTTACTGGGAGAGCTGTAGACTATGTTGTATAGAGATCATTAAATATAAATGGTTGAAAGAATGTGAAATGCTCCCCATCCTTATTTATTTATTTACTTGTCTGCCTGCGGACACTTCTCCCACTGTAGTTAACTCTTGTGGGTGCCACCTCCCTGTACAGAGTATTGGAGTGCATTGCGATTTCTGTGCTGTGAAGTCCACCAGCCTTTTCCTCCTGCGTGTTTTGACAATATTTAAAGCACACAAATCAGACTGTAGTTATTGATCTGTGTTTGTTTCTTTTCAGCAGACTGTGATTCCATCTGTCTACCTGATGGTGTGAGTGCCCCACAAAAACATGACCAATATTTTAAGGAGAAATACGGAACTCTACTTTGCAGTATAATCTGCATGAGGTCTGGTAAATGCAATGTGAGTGGACAGAACCAGGTGGAATGCAGAGGACCCTTTTGTCTCATCTTGGTGCAGCCTGCTGTAGTGGCAGGGCAGAGTGTCAGTTTTTGATGTTAAAAACAGAAGTAAACCAATTTTTGGCTGATTCTTAATTGCTGGATTCCACGTTGCCAAACACGTGTCTACAAGCAGTAACCGTGTGAGAGCCATGCTACCTTGTAAATCCCCTTGTCTGGGAGGTAGTAGGCAAAAGCATTTACTGACTTTCTTTACTAAAGCTCTGCCTGCTTGGAAGGAGGTGCTTGCTAGGTCTTGGCTCCACTGGCAACTCAGGAAAGCAAGCAGAAGTGATCACTGGGAAGGTACTGCCAAATTCATGAGTGATCTGCAAAACTACACATCTGTCACTCTCTGTAATCTATGGTAACTACTTCTAGTATATACTTTTTAACTTAATTGGGATTATTTCTCTGCTGTGTATGGTTCCAGCTATGTCAGTGCAAAAGTCTTTTGGGAGAAGCACCCACACGCCCTAAAGGCTTAGAGGTTCTTTAAAGGTGGGTGGGAGAAATAAGTCTGTCCTGGCTTGTGTCAGTTAATTTCTTTGCTAAAGCAGCTTACTGCTTGAGTGCAAGAATATCAAGAACAGTTTTGCTGAGGAATGTGGAAGTCCATGTATATGTATGTATTTGTATGTACTCATTCATGAATATGTTTAGTGTGTGTAGATGGATATAAAATACAACAATAAGGGAAGGGAAGGTGACCTAGGCTTACTTCATTAACACCTGGTGGAGGTACTGTGCTCAGGTAAATGTGTAGCCAGCACAATGCTGTGGTCAGGGGAGAGCTAAAAAGCCCTTCTAGATCTTGTGTGGGCTGTGGCAACCTCCAGAGATGCCTGTTCCAGTATAAATTGTCTGTAGAGAGAGTCCAGGACACCTTGGGTCCCCATCTGATTACTCTGATTAGATGCTTGATGTCAGGGGGAAACAGACATAGACTATGATGGCAAAAAATAATGTAAAAGGTAGGAATTTTCAAATTGAATGGCTGAGGCAACTAAATGTGACTCAGGCTTGCAGTGGGATGTGTCTGAATGGCTGAGATGCTCTTAAAAATACCTCTTAAGCTAATATGTAAGGACTTTTGAACTAAACCATAAGAAGCATACAAATGGCAAACTAATTACCATGTGAGAACACGTTCCCATATTCTAGGAGCTCCATTGAAAACCTGATACCCCAACCTCACCCCACTGTAGGTTGCTACACACTCAAGAGTTTAGGGTATTTGAGTGTGTTATTGTTCCCTAATGGGAAATAATGGGTCTGAAGAGAAGGTGACCACTGGCTGGGACAGATGTGCCCGAACACTTTGGCACATTGTGTCGCTGTGGGGAGAGTGGTGGGAAATCACAGTTCAGTCTGGTGTTACTCTCCCTTCCTTGGCAGTTTTTTGAGGCTGTGCAACTCTTTGTCCCGCCATCTTCTAATGTGAAGTGAAGCTGGTGCATCTAATGAAGGAGAGTTGTTGCAGGAAGCATCCTTGCTGAGTGTTTTGAGGAAAGGTGTTGTTACTGTTCTGAATCATTTTTGGCTGGAACTGAATGAAGATATGAGAGACAAGCATAGAGGAAAAAAAAAAAGAATAATTTATGTTGGAAAATATGTGTAAGATCATTGTGTTCAACTCTTCATGAATGCTTAGACTAACATTTTTAGGGAATCCATCTAATTATTATATGTGTATGCACCCAGTGGGAAAACAACCAAAGAAGCTGGAAGAAAACAAGATGTTTACTAATCAGAGTAAACATCTGAAAATACAGGAGTGTGCGGTGCCCAGAGGGCTGCTCCAGTTCTAGGTGAGGTTAATGGTGGAGAGAATAAAACTAGCTCAAGGCTTCAAAAGCAATCCTCAGCTTTAACTGGCTACTGTCACATAGGGGTTGTAAAAGGCAGGAACTTCTCTAGGATAGTACAGACTTCTCTTGCTGTGGAGTTTTATCCCCTTCCACTGAGGTTGCTGTAGTAGCCAACAACTGAAAAAATACTTTTGAGAAATTATTCTTCTAGTAAAGCAGCAACCTGTGTGGAGGGAGGGTTCCTATTCCCCTGCAGAGCTGGAGCATGAGTACAGTAGATGTTATTTCTTCTTTCTCTCTTGCTGCTGGTTTGCTAAAATCCGGAATAGCCAGAAATACTGGTATAATGAAAGTACTCCTACTGTTCCTATCACCATTTTATTATGCTTGTAAAAATAGGATGTTGCCAGATATGTATATTGTAGGAGTAATGGAAGCACAAACATTACAGCTGTGTAACTTGAAATTCTGCATTTTTCTGAATTTTTTCGTCTTCTCATTTCTTTGAATGCTTCTTTAATCTTTTTCCATATCTGGCTCATCTTCATACTAGTGTCTTATATTTGTATGATGGTTCCTTTTTATGGCTCACTCACTCACCTTTTTATGTCTCTCTTGATTCTAGTCTCTTGCTCATGAGTATACATATGCAAGATGCTCTTGCTATTTAAAAACTTGTGAAATGAATAGATACAGCTTGTCTCAATGACTTCATTTTACTTCTTGATAGTGGTTAACTCACTCAATTTTCTGATCCAACAATTTCTGTATAAGCAGAAGCAGGAAAAAAGACCCCACTACACTTAATAGAGCAACAGCAACTAAAAATACTTTTTTTCATCAGAGGTATATTCTGAAGCGTCTTAATGTACTTTAAAATGTTCCATTTCAGTCGCTGAAAGAGTGATTGAAGTGTACACCATTTCTTTTGTATTTTCTCTCTCCATCTCTTAGCCTGTTCTTCTTCCTTTTGCCCATCATTTTTTACTTTGTATATTCTGTTCTTGTCCTCATGTTTATCCGTCTAGTGTTCTTTTCCCTTCCTTTGTCCGCCATTTTTCTTTTTAGAGAGGAGATTATACTGCTGCTGTTCCTCCTGTGCCTAAAGGTAACTGCTCCTGCTTGCCATCTCCGTCTGTTTGTTTCCCTCTGTTAGTGGAAAGCTTGGAGGACACTCCTCTGCTCTTGTGCAGCTGCGTTCTTTGTTGCATGGCTGATGTGCTCGGTCTGTTCATCTTCTTCCTTCAGTGTAAAAGTTTGTGAGGGCCTAAATCCTATTGAAAATCAGCGTTTCCTTATGTACTGATGAAATTACTGCCCCTGCAGTGCCTGTTCTTGGAGCTTCAGAGAAGAGTCTGGTCTAATTACATGTAGAGCGAGGCAAGGCAACCTGGTATCCGCCAGGGATAGTCATCCAAGGTATGCATGAGGCTGGACCTCAGTGAGAGACTCAGCAGCTTTCTCCAGTGAGTATCCAAGTGCATGAAACAGCCCTGGGAAGGTGGGTCCGCCTTTGCTGCGTGACTGGTGGTGCTGTACCATGCTTCTCGGTGCCTTCTGGAAGAGTGAATCTCTTGCTCTTGGCTGGGAGAAGCTGAATGTGAGTTCTGGCCCTCCTGACCCAAGAGGAGCAGCTTAGTCCTCTGCAGCTTCTGATGGGTGTGTAGAGTGCTGCTGACCCCCTGTTGCTGCTGCTCTCTTTCAGCCTAGAGGAATGGAACATTGTCAGCTCTTGTCAAGTGAATAATGTTTGTTCTTTGGATGTGGGAGCCATGGAACTGGTACCTTGTGCAGAGGATTTGGGTTTAAGATCAGCCTCTTTTTGGTGCATTAGCAGTTTGCTAATTCTGGTCAGCTCTTAAAAGTGTGGGTGAAGGCTTTGATCCTGGTGTGAAGTGCCTCTCTTCCCATGCACAAAATCCCCATCACGGGCTTTGGGTGCCAGAGCCTGAGGACCATGTGCCTGTGAGCTTGGAGCTGCAGTGGGGGATGTCTGGACTCTGCTGTGTACTGGATCTGATTTTCAGGTCTGTTTGTAGATGCCGGATAATTCCACAAACTGAGGAAGTGCCTTTAGCCTTGCCTTCTAAGCGTTGTAGTTTATGGGATCTTTTTGTTTGTGGTTCTGATACTAGAAGGTAGTTGGAATTAAGAATAGCTAGCTGGTGGTGAAAAATCATTGGGACAAAGTCAAAATGAAGCAGTTTGATCTGTAGTTTGAAGGATACTTCATTGCAAGAAGTGGTAAAAAAAAAAAGAAAAAAGCTTTTAAAATGAAGGCTGAGATAAGCACTATCAGTGAAAGGACTTTAAAAAGGTTGCAGCTTGCAGTCATAAAGATAGGACATGTATGGAAGCAATTGTAGATAATGGTTTACCTTGAACTGTCCATTTCTTTTTATATTGTTACCATAAAAGTTTTTGATAATTTTAAGTAGCTGAAAACCCATGTGTCTTTTACCATCTCTAGTTAAATACATCTGCTGGAAATCCCTGTCTTCAGGGACTGATAAGTCTCAGCTGTAAAAATGTGCTCTGAGCAGAAACTTAGCATAGGATAACTCAACAGAAATAGTCACGTGAGGTATAAATTACCTGCTGCCTGTAGAAAACAAATGAACAGGACTGGAGAAGATCCATTGTACTGTACTGCAAGGAAATCCACTACATAGCAGAAATGGCATATTGTCCAGAAAAGGAAGCTAATGGTCTTGATTTGAGTGGAGTTAAGGTGTTGTTCAGTAATACTGGTAGCTTTGAATTACCTTGGAGGGATCAGCTTTCTTAAAGAAAATGCTGTCTGTACAGACTATGCCAAGCTGTTCCTAGATGAATGTAGGAGTGTGTGCTCTCAGTTGGCTTAGCAGCTGGGTCCAGAATACTGCTTCTCTTTTGCTGGACCTACAAGCAAATCTTGGAGGTTTCATTGTAATTTTGTTTTCTTTTCCTCTATAAATAAACACGTAATTTAAATAAAACTTTTGTGCTGCCTGTTGTGAGACGCGATGCATGGGTAGGTTTGAACATGTTCACTCATACGGAAGCAAAGTCCTGAAAGTCATCACAACATATTTTACCTGGTCTCTGATTGTCTGGTCTTTGTTAAAGTGCCTGCTGGCATTGTATCTGACAGATAAATAGCACTCGTGGGTTAATTCAGTTTCCTTTTGAAGTATATCTGTAAAGTAAAGAGAGGGTGTTAAGAAATAAAAATACTCCTGTGGACTCTTCATATCCTTTTTTATGAAGAGTTCTTTTTATGTTTCACTTAGTGTTTTGGGAGTACAGTTACATTAAGGATTGATGCCAGTGAAGTTTAATGGGAAAATGTATAGATATGTCTGTCAACAGTAGATGAGTCTGAGACAATTCCAGAATTATAGGAAAAATAAAGTTATTACAGGACCAGCGGACATCATTCTGCCAGCTCTTGCTGATGAATTCTTGACATCTCTATCTTGATACGCCAATCTAAAGTGTTGTCTTACATGATTTTAAAAATTTATGCACTAATGAAGAATGTAAAAAGTTCTGGGAAGCTTTGCAGGTCTGCAGTAACAGCAGTTGGCATGTTCACTGATTTGTCCACCAGTTACAGTTTTGATGAGACATTTAGCAAGCCCTGCCCCTTGCTGTGCCGGAAGAAGCGGTCTCCATCTGCCCTTCTCCTGCCATTTGTACTCTCTTCTGTGTGTTGGTTCCAGCAGTGATTTGGCCTCTGGGCAAGCAGAGTTAACTAATCTGGCTGAAAACTAATTATTTCTAAAAGTCAATCGTAGATTTGCCCGTTTGGTGACCTTAGTTCTCCAAAGCATTCAGTTCAATATCAGAGGTGGGGAACCTCTCCTGAACCAAGAATCGGTGATGTCAGCTGAGAGTAGGGGCAGGGGGGGAAGAAGGAGCTGATGGCAGCATGCTTTTTAGATGTGTCCCTCTGTTTTGATGAATTGCACCCTTCACCAAGAACATGGGTATCTTCTGGTAGAGTTGCTGCTCTGTTGTACAACTGAGGAAGCTGTGGCTGGCATGGACAAAGGATTTCCTAGGTGATACAGCATGAAAAACATTGCTGCAGTTGGGGACTACTGTGTGCTCAGTCTGGCACCTCACACAATCAAGTCAGCCTATTTAGATGTGGAAAAAGGAAACATGGAATGCTACTAGGCCTGTAGCATTGCTGATACGTTGTCTTGAGGGATTAGTTACAAATTTCTGATACTAAAAATTTGAAGTAGACCAATGCGGGGTTTTTTCCCCTGCCTTGGTTTATATTTATGCAGTTGTAATAATTGTCATAAATGCTTTTTTTTTGCTCTGTTTTTCAGTGAGAGCTAATATGTTAAACTGTATTTGCCATACTTCCCTTAATACTTTTATTACTCACCAATATAATAATTAACTTAAGTCACCTGTGTTTTCCGCCTCAAAATCCATGAGGATGAAACTGGCTTTGCATTTCATGAATAGCAGTATGACAGTGAATCTGTCAATTAAGAGAGTGTTAAGATGTCTTAGACAACATGTAGTTATCCTCCTGCCTTCAATCTCTCCCCTGGAGAATGTGGGTTAAAAGTTAAAGCAGCTAAGTCTTGTGACTGTATTTTGAGAAAGAGGATTCTTTGCTTTTGTGGTTGCGTTTTGTTTTTTTCTTTCTTGGTGGTGTAGGGTTGGGTTTTTTCTTTTTTCTCCAGAGCTGTATATTTTTGTTAGCATATGATTTGATCACTTAAAAAATGTGATGTTTTTCTTTGAAATTACTGTTGCAATGCACAGATGGTTATGGAACAGAGAGCTGGATATTTGGTATGAACTCTGGGGTTTGGTTTTTTTTATTTTGCATTGAGTACCGCTGCGAGTTACTTGGCTGCTGCTTGCTCATACAGAAATGTTGGATTACCCCTGGTGTGGTGCTGCGCAGGGAGGAAGGTGTGGTTGCTTTCCGCTGGACACCTGATGGCATAGTGCGTGGAGAGCTGTGCTGGTGAGCATCCATTGCTGAGCGCGGTGGCTGCTCTGGAGAGATGCCCAAAGGTGCTGTGCTTGTCTTGAGCTGGACTACGGAGGAGCTACTTTGCTCTCTTTGAGATATTGCCCAAGGATAGATCTGTCCCGCGACCTGAAACCAAGCATGACATTCATGATTTATTTGAAATGCAGGTGAAATTTTCCACAGTCTGCTTTGTGTTCATTCTTGCTGTTTCTATATGCAATCAGTTATACCACTGCAAAAAAACCAAAAATTAGAAATTACTGATGTTGCTGAAAACCACAGTTTTAGTGTGGAGTTACTAAGTATTTTGGAACTGATGTACAATCTGGACACTGTGTTATCTTTCTAGGAGGGAGAAAGAATACCATCTGAGGCTGTATCACTTTTGAAGTGAAAAGGGAACTGAACGTGTCCTCTCAGTCCTTGGTGCTATGCAGAGTCTAACTTTAGCATCAAAGTATAATAATAGTTGTGGATTCCATATGTAATTCTGCTGATGCAATCTGTGGAGTCCTGGGTGATTAATATCATTTATGTGTCCTGGTGCTTTGTTCACAGATGATGGGAAACTGCAGAAATCTGTTGCTCCTTCTGTTTTGTCCAGTGATCTGTATTCTTCGCTTGTACATAAAAGTCAGAAACTTGAAATTTCCTCTCGGCATATATTTTATATTTCAGATGAATTATATACAGGCTTACATAAACATACCATGTCTGCAAAGAAGAAAAAAATCCAAACTGGTGGAATTATTATTACTTTGCTTTTCACATCTTGAAAGTTTACAAAGGCTATGACAGAGCAGTTGATTTGAGCTACTGAAGTCCCTGAGATGTAGTCTAATAGTATGTGCTAGTGGTGGCATGTGATTTAGTGCTGAAGTAACACGGGTCTTTATTTTCAGTTGAAAACATTCCGTCACTTTTCTGGTGTCTGTACGAGCTGTAGCTATAGCTCTTGTTACACCAGTCAGCATCACGAGTATAGGAAACCCGTGACACAGGAACTGATTTAAAGTATAGTTTGTATTATGGGAAAGCTGAAATGTCAGTGAGATAAATAAACAATAAACAGTGAGAATTTACTATGTGGTTTGTATTTCTGTGATACAGTACTTAAATGTGAAGCTGCTGCATTTTTTTTTCCTCTTCAGAACCATGAGTATTTGGAGTTTTCAAGATGTGTTAGCACATACATATAAATGGACAATATGCATTTTTACATACACACTTATATGCATATTTATGATGAGGTGTTCTGAAGAAAAATTATGTTTCTTTTTGAGCAGCTTAGAAGGAAAATAGAATTTGGAGGGGTTTCTTTCATTCTAATTGTAAGAATGCTAAAACTTGTGTGAAGCTCCCCTGAACTTTGGGTCTTAAAAGTTTGTGTCACTGGATGGAATCTTTTTATACTCTCAAAAACTGTGTTGCCAAAGTCTTAATGCTTGGAGAAACCTAATAAGCCCAGGAAAAAACCTCTGAATGGCAGACTGACGTAGGTTGCAGGGTGTCTCTATTCATTTGGTTCAGTTCCTGCTCAAAGCAGGGCCAAGTTCATTGAGGTTGCTCTGACCCTTGGGTAGTCAAGTGTTGAATATCTCCAAGGATGAAGATTCAGTGACCTTTTGGTCAATCCGTTGCAGTTTTTGATTTTCTTTATCATAAAAACTTCATTTTCTAATTTCCTTAATTGGAATTCCACTTGCTGCACTTGTGACCTTTACCTTGTGTCGTGTTCCTGCCCACTTCAGGGAGGAGTTGGACTCTGTTGTTGTTGCACTGTATTAAGTAGTTGCAGAGGCCGCTAAGCTCCGCTCCAATTCTTCTCCTTCCTGAGGCTCAACAGCTCCAACTCTCAGTGCCTGGCCTCAAGTACCACCATGTGTTTCAGCTTGTTGACCTGTCCGGGACTCAGTTGTGTTCACGTCTGTTTTGTACTGGGAAGCCCAGCACTGGGCCCAGTACTACAGATGTCTCACCAGAGCACAGAGGAAGGATCATCTCCCTCAACTTGCTGATGATGCTTTTCCTAATGTGTTCCAGAAGGCTGTTGGCCTTCTTTGCCAAGAAGGCCCGTTTCTGGCTCATGGTCAACTTTTCATCCACTGGGACCCCAGCTCCTTTTCTGCCAAGTTGCTTGTCAGCCCCCATCATATACTGGTGCTTGGGGTTATTCCTCCCTGTGTGCAGGACCTGCCATTTGCCTTTGCTGAATTTCTCAATGTTCCTGACAAAACATTTCTCTAACTTGCTGAGATCATTTGAAATGGCTGTACTGCCCTTGAGTGTACTCTGCCTCCCCAAATTTCGTCACGTGTAAACCTGCTGAAACTTTGTCCTGTCATACCAGTTTTAATGAAGCCGTTGTACAGTATTGGCACCTAGAAATTGGCTGCTAGTGGGCCTTTGAGTAGCTGGTGAATATATCGTGAGGCCAAGTGATCTAGCTGTGCTATGTAGTCCAGTAATTGGAAGTGAAAGACAATTTATCTGGTGTACGTGATAAATCATAGTGGGTTTTTTTGCTTTACTCTAGATAGCAATTTTAACCCTTCCTCTTCTAGACTGCTTATCTGTTATCTTATTTTTCTGGTTTTACATGAAAATTTCTGTCTTGGCCGTGCTTCTTCCTTGCACCTCTCCTGCACGGTGTTTGCAGCTTGGGAGGCAGGGTTTCCTGTTGGCGTGTGAAAGACAACACTAAGCTCAGGCTTGTTCACACAGGAAGGAATCGCTAAAAATTACAAAACTGGGGCACTGGCATGTGAGCAAGCAAGCAAAAATTCACAGATACACCTGTTTTAAAGGCAGTAGGAGTGCACAGTCACAAAAGAGCAGTCAGTGGCTAGATTCATCTGCTACTTCCCTGAAAAAAACTCATTAAAAATGTTAGACTTACACAGAGAAATTAACAAAGCAAAATAAATGTAAATTGTATTTTTCTGTTAGCCATATTTTGCATATCTTCTTAATCTTTTTAAAGACATACTGTGTAGGACCCTAGTTTTACACTCCAGGGTTTGAAGGTTTCTTCCATGGTGGCAGTAAGCTATGTGGTATTCCCTATGACTAATACACCTATGTTTCCATTTCTGAGGAGTGGAGAAAACGCAAATGCGGTAGAGTGAGTTGCAGCATGTATTTGTTTTCCTTCTCTGCTCCTCAGCTGCATTTGAGTATTTTTTTGCCCTTCTTGCTATTTCCTTTCCATTCCCGTTAGTCTGGCCTTGTCTTTCACAAGTGTGCATTGATGGTTGTTACTGCTTTCAACAGCATTGTTGTCTCATGTGACTGTAACATATAAGAGAAGATAATTAAAAGTTACATAATTGCTCCATACCAGTGAATGCTTACAGTACTGGATTTACTAATACCCTTTTCAGACAGTGCATCCCTATCCCACAGTGCAGCAGGGAAGCATTCTCTCTGACCATTACCCATCTAAATATCCAAGACCCTTATAGCCAAAACTATATTAACATTGTATGATCAAATTATAATAATATTAAATAAATTAGCTTGTAGGATCTTGTTGTGCAATGGAAAAAAATCCTGGTATTATTTGTGGTGACTCTCTGGGTGTGACTAATGAGATATAACCAAATCCCAAGAGATCAGAGGTGTTTAGAAGTGTCTGTAGATAGTAGTAACTTCGGCATGTGCTTACCGTGAGAGTGTCTACCTTTTCCTGTGTCCTTTTACTGTACTAAAAAGATTTTCATTGTAGTTGTGAAAATAGTGTTGAGTGCATTCACTGCTGTTCGTTGCTAACATACAGCCTTGGGTGTAGATTTACACTTAGAGATTTACATTTGTCCTTTTGTACCTTGAGTTGAGATGCACTGAAATTAAAAAAAAAACAACCAAAACATGGACCAAGTTCTGACTTTCATATTTCACTAGGGATCACAACCAATTAGATCATCAGCTCCACAGACTTTGTAATGACCTAGATGTGCCAGTATTAGAGTTCAGCAGTATCTGGAAACTTCATCTGACTAGGGTTAGCAATAGCCTTGCCTCTCTGGGAAAATAAATTTAGCCAGGGGAACATGGACTTCTGCATGAAGGAGCTGCCTTTTGTCACTCCTGTTGTTTTTGGGGGGCATGGATGACAAAGCTTGTGTATGAAGTCAGTTTTAAAGAAGCTTTTTTTTTTTTCAGTTTAAAAGGCTACTCTCTTACCTCATACTGAGGAATGAAAATGTATTTTTCTTACATTCCCTCTTGTTCTTGACAGCTAAAACTTTATCATGGTAGTTCATAGTGCTTTCCATCTTCAAATAATTTTGCAGGCATCATCCATGATAGTTGATCTGGGAAACATCCTCAAAAGACAGAGAATTTATTGTAATTAGTCATATTTTGTGTGTGTGTGGGGGTTAATCCTAATTTTGTGTTGAAAAATGTTTACTTTATAGACATCTTTAGGAGCAATTGCAGTAAATATCAGAGCTCTGGCAAGCTCTCAGCTCCATACACTCGGTATTGCTCTATTTATGGCCCTAGTGGTATGCTAAAGCAGATGTTCTGTCTTTAGAATGAATCAGGATGAAATCTCAGTGCTACGGGCAGTTTTTCTTTGCAGGTCCAGTGATTCTTTTCCTGAAGCCTGTCTATAATGGATATAATCAAGATGGAATGATTTTTTGAGGTAATCACAGTGGCGTGAATTGCTAGGGAGAGACTAGATGATCTCTTGAGGTTTTCTCTATCCTAGTTTTTACAATTTGTGTGAATTTTTCATTGATGGCTCTTTAGGTGGCAACAGAGAAAATGAAACTGTGAAAACAGGGGAGGGCCAGGTGATGAGGATCCTGATCTGGCACACTGCTGGCAGGAGTGGAGGAAAAAGTCAGATACTGTTCTAGCTATGCCACCCCTTCCTGCTAAATTCTTTCAGTTTGGGAACAGCTTGGAAAATGCCATGGTCTTGTGGGGTCTCGCCTCTAGAGTGGTTGCAGCTTCAGCTCAAGCTGATATAGACCAGCTGCTTGAAGCTTAATGTTCGCTTAATTTAGTGTTAATGCCCCTCACCTCTATGGAAGGGGTGTTTTGGCTGGGTCTAGCTTGGGAGATGGGAGGGGAGAAGATGACTTGGGCAGGAAGCTGAGTCCTGGAGAGGTAGAACTTGACACAGCTACATCTTGTCCTTGCTGCCCTCCTCAAGAGAAGGCATGTTACGACTAAGTCTTCTGTATTGAGAATTTATTCTCCTCTTTCCTGAATCCAGAAACAGCAGTAGTCTGAGCGCGCTGGGTGCAAGGTATGAAGAAGCTCGTAAGAGAGAGCAGGTACTGTGGTTGCCCTTTTTGGCATGCTGGTCCTCAGGAAGCTTCTCAAGAGCAGCTTCTGTGAAACTTCTGTATCCCTGATACAGCGTAGAAATGCTTGTTTTGAAGGCATTTACAGGATAGTAGGAAGATGTTTCTGAGTGTCATCCCTGGGTATTAACACAAATATGCTTCTGTATTTAGATAATATGCTTGTCCTGAACTCATTCAATAGTGTGTTTCCTTGTGGCCTCTTTTCAAATGCTGATAAGAAAAACAACAATAAAGAAAATATGGCATTATTTCTTTCAGTGTATGTTTGAAAGAGCTTGCTTTGTATTTGCTGACATACTGCAGGTTAAGATGTTTCCAGTTAAGCTTGTGGCTTTTTGGTGAATTTGCTTATTAGGAAGCCAGACCTCTCTGCTTTTCATTTTGAAATGGTGCTGGCTTGTTCTAATCCTTCTCTGCTTGTCAAAGCCCTTTAAACTGCTGGCCCCAGTCCATGAAATTTTTTTCTATAAAAGAGGATGACTTAACCATATTTGATGCCCTTAAGATTAGGGGCTTGTCGAGATTTGTTGACTGCTTGACACTTGTATTTTAGTGTGCCTGCTGTGCGCAGCAGGACGTGGAAGCAGATGGGAGGAAGGATCACCGGGCCGATCTCACGTTATTGTCACTCGGTCAGTTGATAAAGGAAAGAGAGGTGAGAAAAGTGGGCTTTCTCCGTGTACCAGGTTGGAAAACACAACTGGAAAAGCAAAATAATCTGACTGTAATGCTTGAATGGGATTGAGAATAAAAGTGATGGAGCTGGTGAAAATGGCCCTTAAATGCAAGAAGCCTTCCCCTGTTAGCCCTCCCCAGCTGTAAGCCTTTGGTTTGGTACCAGGGCCTGATGGGCCAGGGAGGGATAGTAAATCTGCCTGTGCTGAATATGGCCCTGTTGGGAGCAGTTTGGGTTTTAACTCTTTATGTACATTCCTTGTGTGAGTTTGTAGAAATATCCACATGCATTTTCTTAATTTTCTTTTTTCTTTTTTTTTTAAACTAAGCTGTGCAGGATCTAGTAGAACAGACATTGTTTTCACCTCCATATTTTCTCCTGTATCAACTTCAGGCCTATAACACTGGTTTTTGTTCTGTTCTTTTTAAACTGTAAATGCACACTTAGGGGACTCTTATTTTCAGTAGTTTACTTTTTTATTATCTATAAAACCTGGTCTGTGTAACCAACATTTATGATTTTTATTTTTATTGACTTATATTACTTTTTCCCATGTATATTGAAATTGGTTTTATTTCCTTTCCCCCCCCAAGAGCCCAGCATTTATTTTGTTTTTCTGATCTTTAATTCATTGTCTTATGAAAATCATCAAGTTACAACCTGCTTCATATTACAAGACTGAGTTATAGTTAATTAAAAATAGATATTTGTAATGGGTATTTTAACAGAATCTTAATTGTGGTAACTCTACAGGATGCAACTCAGTAGGGGTTATCATTAGGATGATGACATTTGCCACTTGTGGGATTGTAAGTTGTTCTCAGTATTCCTTATGTTTATTACAAAGACTATTGCAGCTACCTCTGCTTTTAATAAAACTGTTCTCAGAATCTCTTAGTATTGGAACATGCAGCAATATTTGCTGTTTGCTTCTGGACCACTGTCAGTACTTTGATTGTGTGTGGTGGTGTTATTAACTGAAGTTTGCTCCTGTGGTGATGCTCTCATAATTGCTTGGTCTTTGGTAGCAAAGCCTTTCCAGTAGGAGAGCATTGTTTGAGACAGCTTCTGTTTCATGGTGTCTTGGAGTAGGTAGCACCAGCCGCCTCTGCTGCTAGCAGTAAGTTCAGGATATTGAAAACTCAGAATGTGGAGAACAGGGAATATCTGTACCTAATGAATAATCAGGAGCACAACTTAGGATATAGAAGAAATAATTAACTTTTGTATTAAAAAAACCCCAACCTTGAAATCTTTCATAGTAATGGATTAAACAGCAGGATGGAGTCAGGATTTGGCTTTCTAGGAGGAATAAAGCCACTCTCAGTGAAACTGAGAGGGTTGTTGTTGGATTAGTGCCACTGGGTGAGTGGTCTGCACAAGAATGAAGCTCAGGGAAGAGGGTGAAGGGAAAGCTGTGGTAAGGGGAGTGATGAGGGTTGGTAGGACAAGTTGCAGAGTGTTGGGCTCACAAATTCTACATCACCTTGTTTCAGATTAAAATTTTAAACTCTGTTGAAGCCGCTGAATGTCAGGCAGTGGAACATGAGACTGCTTACTCCATGGGGTGGGGACAGGGTGGTCTGGTTAACAGGCTCACACTCCTGAAGTGTGGGGCTGTGAAGGTGCCAGTTATGGCACCAGTGCCGGGGTATGTGTGGGGGCAACTACATTTGAGCTGCAGAAGCTGCAAACTCACCTGGAAGCAAGGGAGGTGGAAAGGGATGTCCAGTGGTTGAGAGGGGAGCATTTTCCTTCCTGGGCCAGGACCCTGTGTCTCAAAGGTGGCTGAAGGGTTCATGAACCTGAGAGAGATGGGTGGATCCTTAAGGCTTGAGGTCTGGACAACTGCAACGTTTCTGTGTTGGGGTAACATGGAAAGAAGAAGCTGTGTCACCAAAGGGAGTAGTTGGTAGAAGAGGCTGGGCGAGCTCCAAGACACTGACAGTAGATGATGGGCAACTGTTTGAAATTGGTATAATAGCAGAAACTGTGTTTGCTATCTCTTACGTAATCAAATTCCTGAAATTTCAATAGTTAATCTGGTTTAGGAGCTTCCTTGTAATTTCAAAACACCAGATAGCTGTCTTCCTGGCGATAACCAGAGGATGGGTATAGCCCCAGTGCATTTTCAGCTAATGTGTCTCCTGTTGCTAGTTGAACTATTTTAAGCATTTAAAGTCGTGTACCATGTCAAGTGCTACCTGCAAGTCAAAAAAATAATCAAAGGGAACTGATAGAAAAACAAAAGCTTTGATTATCAAGGAGTTGTTGAATTTAATCCTTAGGGAAGTGGTGGGTCTAGTTGTTAATGTGTGTTCTGAATCGGGAGAGTTTGTAGGGGTTATGGATCATGGTGGTTAGGAAAGGATAGTTTTTTAGGTGTCTTGGGTGTCTTTGAGTTTAGCCAAAGCATGCTTAATTCCAACCAGCATCCATGTTGTCACATTGTTTTTGTTACACCTGGGATATTGAGGGGGAAGAAAAAGAAAATATTTCTCCTCAGCAGTCTTATCTCTGGTTTTCATATCTCTTGTGATTACTGGTGTTTATTAAGTAATTTGTTGCATTCTCTTCCCTGAAAGATAATGAAATACAATGAGTCCACTTTGTACTATGGCAGTGGGAATATTAGGAGCATAAACTTGGGGTTGATTCATTTCACTGGGGTGACAAAGTATGGGATCAGCAGTCTGGCCAAGTTGGTGAAAAACCTTGGTCTTTACAATTGTGTGTTTCCCCATGAAATACAGGATTTTTTCATTGCAGTTTTTTTGTCTCTCATTTAGTAAATCAGGTAATGTGACTTTCTTACCATTCTCAGTTTCTGATTTTTGTAATAATTTTTTATGGTGTTGTATATGCAACTGATGAGCTTTGGAGTATAGGAAGCTTAGCATGGCTGGTGTCACCAATTCCTGCTTGACAGTAGTATTTAACCAGTGCATGTAACTTTCCTGTTTTTCCTGTTTTCCCTTGTAGCTCTTGCAAAAATGGGATGCATTTCCAAGTCCTCCGTGGCTCCATTGAAATGGTGACTTCTTAAGTCTTAAAATTTAGAGTGTTTGATCAGGAAAACAAAGGAACCCAAGACTGTTTTAAAAAACCAAAGCTCTTAAAACTTACAGTACCCTTCACTTTGCAGACAACTAAATACTGTTTTATTTAAAATGCCTTTTTGGTCAAAAGCAGTTGCTGGACTGGCTGCAGTGACAGTGACTCAGGCCCTTGCACTGCCCCTTTCTGTCCTTCAGCTGCAGAGCCATGAAGGGCAGCTAGCGCAGGTGTAGGTGTCCGTCGGTAGGTGAGTGAACCTGCTGCTTGGCAAGAACTTCACCTGCTAAAGTTGCTCTTCAGGTTATGATTTCTGGGCTGTGAGTGTGAACAATTGCCCAGCCACGATTAAAGGGGTTGTTTGCCCGTGTTGGTCTGGAGAATGAAATGTCACCGGCTTGCTGCATGCAGATGGCGAGTCCTGCAGGCTGCTGCAGTCATCTCAGTAGGAGACTGGAAAGTACAAATTACCTTTGGAAATCAGGCTACTTCTGGATTTTGGATTTAAGTATATAGTCAGACTTGCAGATTTACGTCCCTCTGGAATACTGCATGAAATCATTTCTCAACCATCCCCTTCTCCAAAGGGGAGAAGCAAATATATTTCTGTCTAAGCAAGGACAGGAGGATAATCAGAGCATTTGTGTGTCCTGTCAAAAATATGAGAGCTGTTAGAACAAGGAGAGAAATGATGAGGCCTAGGGAGGCTGCTGGAATATGAGTGAGTATGTATTGGGTAGGTCTCTGGACACATGTACCGTTTCCTAAGGTTAATGATGGCTTTTGCTGAGCTTTACCATGTATTGGGAAGCTTGAAAAGCTGGGATGGGGAGTTTTCAGTGGAAATTCTCCAGGAACAGTAGAGAGATAAATTTTATTCTCCTTATTCCTTACGAAGGCATCAAGAGCATGAGTACGCTTCAGTGATTTTCTCTGGATTTCAGATTGTTACTAAAAGATTTGTAGCTGCTGAATCTGGTAGTGAAGCTGTTCTAAGCTGGTCAGTGCCTGATGGGAACCTTGTATTGTCAGATTTTGGTATTTCTCCCTTTTCTGAACCTTTTACCTTCAATACGCTGAGAGATGATTATTAGTAATAATGCCAGTCTGCGCTTTTAAGGAAGGGCAGGCTAGGATAAAAGACATTAAAAATTAATTGAAACACTTGTGGTCAATTGATCAATTTTAGAGAGTGTACTTTCTTATTAAAATAGACACTCCCCCACATTTGTAGGATGCCAGCCAAATAGGCTCCTTTAATTGATTAATAGCATGACTGGTGTCATGTAGTGCCCCTCGTTTAGAGCCTGATTATGTAACTACACAGTCATGTAGATAGATACAATGCTGTAGATACCATACTGTTTTCTTGAAAAAGCATTTTATTGATACATTTCTAATGGAAAGCAAAAGAAGTTTGCTAGTTGTCAAAAGTGCAGTGTTTGAATTTGATGTGGGTTTTGCAAAGGCAGGAATAGGAGCTGAACATTATTATCCACTATTTAGAGCAGGATGCATTCAGCTTATGACTTTTTTTTGGAAGCATAACTCTGAACCTGGAAGTTGGGTTTCTTCAGTGTGTGCCGTAACCTGGAATAGCATTTGCTTGGTTTTATTTGCTCTTTTTTCCCAACTTTAGGGTAAATTGTGGAAGCCTGTCCTCTCTTAGGTGCTGTGGCTGTAGCTAGAGAGGTCAAGGCCACCTCATAACTATTGCCACCTCTGTTTTGGAGGATCATAATAGATTTGTTTAGGCAGTGTGGGGTTTTGCTAAGTTATCTTGCATTGATTGACACAGTGAGGTAGAACTTTCACATGTGGGCACTTCTAAAGTGGTGACCATCTCTAGCCTGGGGCTTGGTAGAACGAGGTGTTGGCTCTTGCTGCCTACGCCAGCCTCAGCGACATCAACACTGATTTTACAACCACTTTCTGGTGATATATAAACTTGCAGCTTGTTTAGCTTTTTTCTGCTTCTTGTGGGAATGACTTAGTTCCCTCTTTTAAAGGAACTTTAATGGGCACAACTTCTCTGTTTTTGCTTACCCTCTAAGTGGCTTTGCTGTGACAATTGCCTCAGAGTGCTTGGAGCTGTGGTGAAGGGAGAGCTGCATGGTATTTTGTCCACAGTGGGATGGTGGTTAGTGCTGTTCTCTAACTTTTTGTACAACATCTTGCACAGTCTAAAAACGGAAGACATGCCAGTGTTTATATAAGCTACTACACAGAAACGGGGTTACGTTTTATATTCCTGCTCTGATTTTTCCATTGTCCTGGTGTTCTCTCTGAAGTCAACTGTGAGGATACATTTTAAAAATTTGAGCCACATAAGGGTAGTATTTTCCATCTGAGGCAGCATTAATCTGTTTCAGAAGTTCAGTGTTTCAGACTTTATTGCAGGCTAAACCACTGGTAGCTGTGCTCACTGCAGCTGGCTTGACCAAAGAGCAGATTTTGACACAGGTGTGCAGAGAAGTTGTCGTCCTTCCTTTGGACTTGTAGCTGTTCATCCACCCTCCCTCAGATCAGGTAATCAGGAGGTTGCCATCACGCTGAGAAACATCAGAGACGTGGTCCACACCGAAATTGTATTCCTAAGTAAACTGATTCTTAAGATCTGGTTGTTTCATTTATAAGTGCATGCAAGTGTGGGGATTACTTGTTCTTCTGGTGGTCTCTGGGATTCAGCAGCATCCTAACAGAAGGTAAAGAAAATCCTTGTTTTATTTTTGAATGGGGTAGAATTTAAAAGATTATATTACAACTTTGAGAATGGAGAATAAGTGCTGCTGCCTGTACCTCAAGTAAAGCTGGGTCAATTCTGGACTAAGCATAAACCTAGTTCAAGTAAAACCATTAAACCAGAAGTGGGAGTATCTGGTAAGGCTAATCTGTATTATCAGGGCAGAAGAGGAGTAGGAAACCCATAAAGTTAGGACCTTTCCTGTGCAACATCTATAGTGTCAATCTAGTCTTGATGGAACTCTCCTGCTGGAGAGGTTGGTCTGTATCCCCTCCCCCACTGTGGAGATACAGAAAAATCACTAGCAGGTCTCTTCCCTCGTGTCCTGCTTCAAGCCCAAGCAGTTTTCCTGTGGTTTACCTTCCTTTTCATTCAAACTTTGACTTCATTTTTAGTACACCTAATCACATTTGTTTCATCGGAAGTCCAAACAAAATGTAGAAACAGAACGTACATAATCCCAATCTGAAATTAGGAATAACCAGTTTTAAATATCTAAATAATATTTAAATTATTTCTTTCAGATGCTCATAAGCCCTTATGAGTACAAATCTTGAATAATCCTTATATGGAGAGTAATATATACTTGTTTGCTGAAGAAAGGGAAAAAAAGAGGAGAAAAGATGACTTTTTAAAATTAATTGCAGTTCTTTGTGAATTCAGAAATGTGGTTAGGCTTTTCAGCCAAGCTTTAAAATATGCATTGTTTTGAATGATATATTAGAAAGTATGCTTTCTGCACATTCTTTCAGACAATTATTTACCAAAAAAAATTCACCAAAAATTTGTGACTGAACATGTGCATGTTTTTATATTAATATATACATACATGTGTGCGGGTGTCCATATATGTATATATTTAAAAAAAGCTATAATTTTTGTAACAAGAAAAGGCTCATCAAATCCTTTGGCGGTGTGCGCAGGCTGGTAAATAAAATTTTAACTCTGAGTTTGAACTGTGTGTGAGGATAAGGTGGTGAACTGACAGACCTTGTGCTGCACTGTAACATGAGCATTTCCGTGTGTCAGAGAAGCTGCCCAAAGTGATAGGTGACCATGTTTATCATTATTTGTTTCATTTGGATCTAATGAAAAACAATGTCATTCTGTTTAAGCTAGAATTGTGAAGGGAGTATCAGGGTTTCAGAGCTATCCGTTCAAATGACTGAATGAAGTTTACTACTTTTAGAATAAGAAGTCAAGGAAGATGTAGTATTTGGCTGTGTTTTTCTCTGCCCCCTACAATTTATTGCACTCTTCTAATTTGACCACTGATTATTACCTAAATGCAGTCATTTGAGGACTCCACTACTTCTCCAGAGTTTAAATAAGTCCTCTTCTACCTTTACAATATTATTTGTATGCACATACACTTTTTAATTTCATTGGTGTACACTGATGCAGTAGCAAGGCTTTTTAAGTATTACTGAAAGATACCATCTTTCTCTGAAACTTTATCTAATAGATGTCAAACCAGACACTTAAGTTCTAGGGAGAACAAATTGTTTTTGGAATTCATCTTGAAGACTCAGAAGGTCTGGGGCTTGCCCTTGAAGCTGTTCAGTTCAGAATAATTCATTAATGTCACATAAAAGACCCTGTAAAGAATAATGTTTATTCCTCTAAGCCTCTACTGAAGGACTGTGTAAGCACTTCTTAAAAGTTTAGTCTTGGAATAAACCTTTTAAAGTGAGGAGCAGGATGAACATGGCATGAAGGTTGTGTGTTTGGTCGATTTATTGTTCATCCACATTTGGCCAACTGCATGCTTTTTTCCGTGGAAACCTGTTGCCGGAGTATCATGGTTTGGGGAAAAGTACCCCAAGCATCCGAGAAACAACACAGCTGTATGGTCAGGCAGCCAAGGATGTATTTACTTGTGCTGCCATGGTTGTAATGGCATTGAGATCATTCTGGTTTGGCATTGAAGGCATTGCCCCATAAAGGCTCAGTGAAAATGGGGGTAGATGTTCAGGAGGAGTTGCATCGCCCCCATCCCAGACTGCAGTCTCCTCATCTTAGGTGCACTAGGGGCCAAGCAGGTGGCAGAGCTGCTGCTTCTTACTTTGAATCCTAATGTACTTTGGTACATGTGTGTGTCTCTCCTCTGTGCTAGGTGTCGTTCTTCATGGGAGACTGGATAAATATTTCAGTCTGTAGGAGTTCAAGAGAGCTAGGTATCACCTAGCAACGAGCATCCCACTCTCTGCCTCCTGCTTCTCTTTACTTTTATTAAAGTATCTGTGAAAACCAGAAGTTGAAGCATTAAGGTAATTTTCAGAAATATTTTGAGCAACTTTAGATATTTTCGTTATGGCGTTACAGCAGAGCAACAGGGATGTTGGCGTGGGGGCTGGCAGCTTAATGTAAGTAACTGTGCCTTATTTGAACAGCAGCTGCAGTCAAAGATTAGCAAGAACTTTAGCTGAGGACAGAATAACCCCTATGATCACAATCATTAGGATGAATAGCAAGTGATCTTTTGGTCTTGTGAGGTCTGCAGTTACTCTTAACCTAAACTGGATGAGTTTTAGGCTGTGTTACTTGGTTCATCTTTCAGCTTGTAGTGACTGCTAGTGGGACAATGCTTTATGTTGGAACTTAAAATGAATTTTTTTTTGCAGACAACTTTGGCAAAGTGTATTGGCTAGTTTTAGTTACAGTGGTACAGCACTCAGTTTACAAAGATCCTGGGGGCCAAACCCAAGTCAGGAAAGGCAGACACTTGAAGTGCAGTTGAGGAAGACTTTGGGATATCCTCTGTACAGTGCTGAACTGTATGCCAGCATCTCATGTCTCTTAGCAATTTTAAAAGTCAAGGGCTGTTTTGGTTCTGTAGCTTGTGGTTAATGTGTAGTTTATCTGTAGCTTCTGGAAAATGTCTGCTTTATGGAGTTTACGAATTTCCCTGTAAGAGTCAGAAACTTAGGGAAAAAGGACAAGTATGTGGCTAGTATTATTATAAGGGTAGCTGTTCTTAACACTGGGTTGAGGATAACCTGTGTTCCTTCATCTCTGAATGGTGCTGAAACTGAGCTTTCAGTGATCCTGCCTTACCTGATGGTCAGGGTGGTCTTGATGAGTTGGGGAGAAGTCATGCTGGCTTTGGGGAAATTTGGTGTGACTCAGGACCTTTGAAAGGGGTTGCAGAAGCCAAAATACAGATCTAAGGGCTTTCAAGAAGAAAAGCGCATACTTAAAAAATGAAATAGATGATGTAAGAAGGTGACTAGCACAGTTATGCCCAAATAAGGAGTTTGTTTTGTAGAGGGAAAAGTTAATAAATCCTGATTCAGCAAATGACTTAACTTTGCAAATGAGTTGGTCTTTTCCAAATGCATGTTCCCACACCTACCTGAATTAGAAAAGGGTAAAAATAGCACAAGGAGTAATTTGTTACTGTATTAATGTCAATTTGCTTTAAAATTATCAGTATGTAAAAGATAAATAAAAGTGATACCAGTGCAGACTTGTTTTTTAAATGAACTAACGTGGGTTTATATATTTAGAAGTGTTCTATTTGTGGAGATATGAGTACCTCTACACCCATAGGGACTTCTGTTTTTCCTGAAATGTGCTCAGCGTGATTGTCCTGAAACTCTTCTCATGCTCCTTAATGTGGTCCAGGAGTCTTGGTTGGCTCCACCAGCGGGTGGCCATGCTGGTCAGGGTGGGACTACCAGGCCATTTAATCTGATCAAGACAGGTTTTCAAAATAGACTAGATGTAACCAAATTTATTTGTTTTTTTCTTGCTGAAGAAAAAGGAATCTAATGTTTGGTGGCATTCATAAGCTTTATAAACTGCTGGGGTCTGAAAACACTGTTTTAAGGTGATAGTTAGGCTTTGGGTAGAAGAGGACATAATTCTGTGTTTGCTACTTAAATTTCATTCTTTTGGTTGAAAATGATGATTTGTACTTTTCTCTGTGATTACTTAAAGAGCCTTTTTGCCTTAAAGGTTTCAAATTATTGTGCAGTTGTCTCATTGGAGTAGATTTTCTTCTGTTATAAAACCTGCTTGATGCAAATGGAAGATGTTTCTACTTGGACTTCAATGTCTGATTTCTTATTCCTGGTAGTAGAAACTAACATTTCACTGTAAGAGACTGAAAACCAAAGTCCAAAGCTAGTTTTGTGGCAGTGACACATCTGGCAGAAGGGATGGTCCCTTTTTTCATCTGCATTTCAAAGTCCTTTTGTATGAAGTCAAAGCTTTTCAGCACTTTTGAAAATCAGGCCAAAGATTTGCAAAGTTACTAGTTAAATGTCGATTTCAGAGGAATGGTTTGCTCTTAATCTTCTCAAAAGCAGCCTAAAATAGAAGCCTTTCTGTAGAGGAGAACACCCCAGTGGTGCAAGGGTGTGGGCAATTTAGTGCTTGTTAATTGTGCAGACCTGAAGAAAATTAATAAGCAAACCCAGTTACTTGTCATTGCTAAAGAAGTAGCTTTTCCACAAGGAGGACTGTTTGGCATGATTTAATAATGCAAAACCAGCTGCAGCTGTGGCTGGTTGGATAGTGGTTTGTTAGTTCAGAAACACAGACCCATGTTTGCTGTGTCACCATAGCCACCGTAAGGTAATAGGACTCCAGTGCTGGTGTGTAACTTGAAGCTGAGTTGTGTTGCAGGAACGTGTGTGTCTGTGTGCATGTAGAGAGGAATAATGATGAGAAAACCTGGAGAACTGGAAACAATTACAGGTCAAACTCTGTCTTCCTCTCATGGAGAGTCCATGAAGCGTTTGGATACATTGCATTTAATTTAAAAAATATGAATGACTAAGTCATTTCCTGTTCACGTTAGATGACCACATCATGTAAATCCAGGATATGGAAAATGGGGTCCAGTTGTCCCATTTGTGGACAAGAGCACAGAGAAAAGAGCAGCTAGAAACTCAAAGGTGGTTCTTCAAGTGTGTAGTTTTAAAAGAGAAAAAAAAAATGGAATCAGCTACATGAAATTTTGAAGTAATCTAAATAATGCCAAAGGGGATTAAATAACAAAAAGGAAGGAGAGTTTATAAGATGCACAAGAGAAGACAAATGGTCTACAACAGTTAGCATGCTTACAGGCTATGGTATTTAGTTACATTTAGCTTGGTCAGTGTTTTTGGTGATTTTGCTGCTTTTTATAATTCATACAAATATTTGAAACTTACTTCTATTAAACTTAATATTTTCTTAGAAATAAAATTTAAGTGCATGCTGTTTAGTCAGTATGGTAGTAGCACGCTATATGAATGGGCTATTTTTATGTTCTTAAGGGAGCTTCTTGTCTTCTTTTCAATGCAGAAGTTTGTGTAGTATTTGGAAACCTGTCATGCTGTCATATATAGAGCAGTAATGAAATACTGGAATGTGATTTAAAATCAGGCGGGTGATGCTCTACTGCTATTTGAAGGATGACCTTATTTTGAATGGTAGAAAAATAACAGCAGATTGTTTATAATAACTCTGACAGCAGATTTAAAATCTTGACTTCACACCATTTCCATTATTAAGAGAGACATATGTAAGTAGCATTTGCTCCCAGATACATGCACATATTCTAGCAAGGGGTTTAAGGCATCCTGTCTATTATTTAAATTTTGGACGTCTGAAGATTTTTTTCTCCCCCGGGGTTTTTTTAAAAAGTTGGACTACCGGGTTTGTTTATTTTCTTACACCTGAAGGAGCCTCACAAAACGTAATATAATATTTAAATCTCTATATGCTTTTATCTTTTATAGATTAACGTAGAATCATAGAATGTTTTGAGCTGGAAGGGACTTAATGATCATCTAGTTCCAACCTCCCTGCCACAGACAGGGATGCCACCCCCTAGGTCAGGTTGCTCAAAACCTCATCCAGCCTGGCCTTGAACACTTTTAGGGATGAAGCGTCCACAACTTTTCTAGGCAACCTGTGCCAGTGCCTTGCCACCCTCACAGCAAAGAATTTCTTCCTAATATCTAATCTACATCTCATTTAGTGTCAGACCTTGTCCTATGGTATGTGCCCATGTAAAAAGTCCTTCTCCAGCTCTCTTGTAGCCCCTTTAAGGTACTGGTAAGTTCTCTAAGGTCTCCCCAGAGCCTTTTTTTCTCCAGGCTGAGCAACTCCAGCTCTTTCAGCCCCTCTTCACAGGAGAGATGCTCCAGGCCTCTGTTCTTCTTTGTGGCCCTCATAACTAAACTAATCATGTACCTATAGGAAACTTTGAAAGAAATACAAATTTAGATTTTGTAGTGGTCTTGGACAATTTTTTATGTGTTACTGTTGAGATTGTGCATAGTATTTCTGGGCGACACAGTTTGAAATACTGGTTAAGAATATTCGCTGTCTGTAGCTGCTGGAAAGTTTACCTGTGCAAATGCAGGGTACTGGTACATAATGGGCTCAGAAGACTCATTAAGGCAACTGTGATTTAGTGAGCTGAAATAGCAGCTCAGAAGTTAAAAACACAGATTTGACTAAAATCATTAGTTAAGAGGAATCATAAGGCTTTCTCTAATATACTTTTTTTGTCTTATTTATCCATTTTTGTTTGAAGTGCTTATAAAACTTACTGTTCTTCTGACCTCTGTTTTACTATGGAACAGACGTTTGTGGTTAGTTTTTTTGTATTTACGTACACAACATATTTGAGAAATTATTAAACTTCTCAGAAGATACATGAATTAAATGATTTAATATTTTCTTTTTCAGGATTGAAGTGGATCTAGGGACAAATGGATGACTGAATATTCATATGAAGAGGAAAGCCATAAAAGTTGGTTGACATTTTTACAGCCATATGCATTATATGTATTAATGCCGTTATCAAAAAATTATATTGTGTTATAAAACAGAATAGCTTAAATAACTGGCCTGAGCTTTGTATGCTGTATTGTCTTTGAGGCAGGGGAATACTGTAGCTTAACAGCTGTAGCTTAATGCGGTGTTTTCTGACAATACCTGGATGTTCAGCAGAAAACCCAGTAGTATGTTGAGGAAATAGGTAATTCCTTTGAAACCAGGTGTTTGAATGGGTTCACATCTAATGGTGTGGTCATCATTCTTCCATGCAAGGATGAAGGGAGAGTTAGAGGGATGTTGTCTTTCATTAGAGCTACTGGCTATGGCACTTATTATGTTGTGGAGTGGCGCTCAGATGCCACACTGACAGGTGCTGTTTAAGAAGTCAAACAGGAGATGATCTTTGAAAGTTATCTTGGTGCTTTGTTTTCTTGTGATAGAGGGAAGGTTGTTTTACACTGTTTACTTCCTGTGATAGTTAAAAAAGGAGAAGCTGTTTGTGGACCTCTGTGACTGGCTACTGCTTTAAATACACCAAGCCTTGACCTCTGCCAGTCTGAGTTATTGGTGTCTATGAAGGATAAGCTTTTTCTGGGGTGGTACAATAACCAAATCCTACCAAGGCTGTTCAGACACAGCTGATGCTGCCTGTGGGTTTACACCAGAGCAAGTTAATTGTATTGACAAACGCAGGGTGTGGTACAGTGGGATGCAAGGCACGATCCGGGGGTTACTGCACAGCAGCTTTGCTAAATAAAGCATTCTGAAAACTCTAATAGTCAAGGAGGGATATGTTATTGTGGAAAGCCTGTTTCCTTGAGAGTTTCTGTCAACCCCTGAATCCCAGTCAGCAGTGGAAACAATCAAATAACTAGTAAAAACGCCAGGGCTATTTTTTCAAAAGCACAGTATTAGTTCAGTACAAGAAATGTAAGTCTACAGTTAACTTAGTGAAGTAGTTCAAGAGGACAGAGTCTTATTTTTCTCACTGATAATTTGACTATCAATCTTTTAGTAGTTCAGAAGTTTTATGGTTTATGAACTACTGACACAGAAGAGTGTAATTCCTTCTTGGGTAAACATCTTTAGTGTTCACAACAGGTAGTGGACATGCTGATTCCCGCTACCTCCAAATTCACAAGCAACATGAGATTTGAGGGGATCATCTGTATCCTTGAATTTTGTCTCCTAAAATAACAGCCATCAAAACAATCTCCAGAAGCATCCAGAGAACATCTGCTTTATGTACTTCAGGTCCCAGAAAACACCTCCAGCCTCCCAGAGCCAAATTTAAACTCCAGTAGAAACAAAGTGGTATTAGTAGCTGTGCAGTAATGTGCACAATATTTTTCCATGGGGTCAGGGGCCCATATGCCCGCATGAGGCAGCAGTTGTTGCCTGCTAAAACCAGAGCACAAAATCTTGAGGAATTTCCCTTTGATTTGAGTGCTGACAAGTCAGTGGCTGCTGCCCATACTGATGTCTAATAGCTCGGATTGGGTCAGTGTCGTGCCAGAGCAAACTCTTCCCTGCTCAGATCTCTTGGCTGTGAATAGCAGAGTGAAAAACTGATACTGTCCAAACCTTACTTGCATTTTTCAGAACTGCAGTGATAAAAACCTGTATGTACAAACTCGGGGAGGCACTTCACTGACTGAAAGTGTGAGAGGGTAAAAATACCAAACTAATTATCTGTAAGCCATCTCTGGATGTCATTATGTTACTCTTGCTGTGTGGTAATGTTTTGTGTTGGATTGAGAAGTAACTGGGACAGGCCATGTCTTAGGTGTTTGGTTTGGGAAGTTGCACCAGGACAGAAAAAGTTAAGGATTTATTTCTTGAGAGGGGCTGTCGTGCCCAGAGTCTGTGTAGAGGAGGGATGGCTTCCAGATCAAGCAAAAGACTCTTGAAAGAATTTGACCTTTTTGCAGGTTTCTTGCGGAAGACTGTAATTGCATGAGAGCTGTGTCTCTGTTAGCTCTGTATCTCTGTTCCTCTCTCTGCTTTTGCTTTTCTGGTTCAACACAGAGTGGCGGAATAAGGAAGGAAGAACTGGAGAACAGGGCGACCTCTTCCTTTTTAAGCCATAGTTCCACTCTCTCATGACCTTTTGATGACATCAGTAATTGTGGGGAAGCTGCTCAAAATATGTGCAGATAAGGAAGGGGGTACTGAGTTACTTCTTCACGTTTTCTGTTTGGCAGCCTTTGCAAATGTAGGACTCTGAATCCAGCTGCTAATCTTTTATATTAGGAAAGTACCGTGATTAAATCATATCACTGAATAAGGAAAAAAAATGGGGTTACATGGAGGAATTCAAAGTTCAAGGCTAAAAATTCCTTTTCTGGGAAGAAATGATTCCAGAAAGCTTAAGCAATAGAGGTGGAGAAGGCTTCTCTGTGGTCACTCTTAAGATCAGTTGATAAAGTTCTGGCTCCAATAGAGAAGAGATTGGATTTCAGCCAGCACCATGCCTTAGCTTTTTTTTTATTGCTCCTCTGCTAATTGAGTTTTGAAAGATTTTCATTGCTAACATGAAAATGTTGGTGTATTGTTGGGAGTGTAAGCAACTTGTGTTGCACTGTCTGTATGTTATATTAGTGTATTTAAGGTCTTCCTTGGTCTGACTCAAAATATATGTAAATATGGTGTTGTATAAATAAGTGACATCTAAGAATATATGCAACTAATGAAGGAAAAAGGAACATAATTCTTTCTGTCTCGTAAAATGAGGTTAGATGAATATCTAGCAGAAAAAAGAAATACGCAAAAGTAAACCTGACAGCAAGTGTGTATATTGAATGCATGCAGCTTATGGTGCTTCTGCATTTTCTGTAATACTAACAGCTGCATCCAGAGGTTCATTTCTTTGTTGAATCAGATATTTAAAGTTTATGTTTTTCAGTGTACAGTGGCTGAATGGGGGTGTATGGGGGTGAGACTTGGGTAGGAGCTGGCAAGGAAATGGGTAACTGACAGAGAAAAACTATAGCTCAAAAGTTCTGAACAAAATAAAGTCAAGACTTCAAAACCAAGTAAACAGGACTGAAAGAAGGTCAGAGAGCAAAACTAAAGGGGAAAAGAGGTTGTTCAGATTGGAAAAGCACAGATCTGGGTTGTACTTAACGAGTGGTCATGGGTGCAATCACACCACTCACACTGTGGTTTCATGAACAGCTTCTAGAAATAACACTGGGCAGTTCAGTTGATCAGGTCTAATGATGTTCTGAGTTATTTAATGCTGAAAAAGTGATGAACAACACTGAGTTTAGTGGTGTAAGGATAACTCCTAATTTTCTGTGTGTCATGTCTTTAAAAAAAAGACCAAACCAACCAAGAGCAAACTGCAACTCATCTGTTTAGAGGGAGGGACTCAAGGGGGTGTTTCTTGAACTGTTGAAAGTCTACCCCATTTCAGAAGTCTCCCAGCCTCTGATGTGCCCTTGAGTCACTTCCTGTGGCTCCTGTGCAGAGCAGGGCATGGGACAGTGCAGAACCCCCGAACTGCCAGTTGTGTGCCTGGGGCTCTACCCCATCCTCCACTGCAGGCTGGGCAAGCCCCTGGGTCATCTCATCTCACTCAAGATCTACCCTGGTTTTCTGTGGAGTTTGGATTCATTGGACTTAATCTTTTTACGTTTTCATGTTTTTAAAGTCTGGTCATGATAAAAAATGTGGGGTTTTTTTTTTTTTTTTAATGTATTTGAGAATGTTTCAAGGAAGTTTTATGGTTTTATTTGCATAGTCAGAATAGTGGTAACAGTGTGGTGATATGTTTGGTTTTTCTTGTCAGCTGTCCCCTCTGTGTTGCAAACAAATGCAGTTTTTCTAGAAAGTGGCTGCTCTTAAGGGGTCTTTCTCATCTAGCATCATTCAGTGGATTCTTGGAATATAATTATGACTAGAAACATCAACTTGCTAAAATATATTAATCTCAAGGGAATTACTTTGCACTGGCCATCAATCTGTCTTTCTGTCATGTGCTTTTCAGTTTAGATTACTCTCAGGCAAAGAGGCTGCCGTTTTATGTTTGTCTTAATTCATTATGATTATAAATTTGTTGGATAAAAAAATGTAACAAATGACTACTTAAAAATGACTGATGGCCCCATTCAGCAAGGCAGGGGCACTGTGAAGTTCTTTTGATTTCATCTGTTGTCTCGCATTTATCAAGATGGGTCCCTTAACAGTTGACTGGTGGTTGATTTTTAATGAATATTTCACAATGTAAATAGATAGCAGGCAGTTGTCTGGAGCTCAGTCGTATTCATAGGACAGATCTGCTTTTACTTGCTGTCACTGAAACATGTAAAAGTTATGCTGAAACTGTAGAGTGGGAGGAAAGCTTTTCCCCAAATCTTATATTCAGGAAAGGGAGGAGCAGCAGTGATTTTCTTTCTTTTCCTGTTTCTTGCATCAGCAGCCACATACTGTGCTGTCTTTTGCTTCTGTCTTTTCCCACTGGGTGCTGGAGGGCTGTGCATGGTGAGCACTGTAGCCCCCCAGGTTTGCTCACTGTAGGCTCAGCCCTGCTGTGAGTGAGGTGAGGTGCGTTTGGAGCTGATGCCTGTGGCTGAAAAATTGCTGGGGTAATTTCCACCACTGATATTTTCCGAGGAGAAAAAGGCATTTAGGATGGCTTTCAGCAAACCACTTCAGCTTTGTGAGTTTGCATATGAGCTCCTTCCTGTTCACTTTGCCTTTGCAGAGTTATGGAGTGATTTCTGGAAAGACCTTGGTGGTCTTATTAGGCTTTCATTATGAACAGCAGTACAAAATTTGTTCTACACAACTGATTTCTTCATTTCTGCCAGACAGATGCTTTCATAATCTAAATAGTTTCTTGTTTATGGATCCTGGGTCTTGGCTACATTCCATTCATTTCTTAACTATTTTGGTGACACACATACATGTAGATTATGGGCAAATCATATTTACCAGTTGGCTTGTGATCTGACCTTGTTTAAATAAAATTGGGTTATGATTTTGAGGGTTTTGGTTTTGTATTTTGTTTCTGCCAATGTGGATCAGGGTGAAACATCTATGGAGTATCCTAACCATTGCTTTTAAGTTTTATATATAAAAAATACAATGTATTTCAGAAGTGTTATTTTACTAGTTGAAGATAGCTGCAGTCTTTTTGCACTCTCACTCTTCAGAAAGGCATAGAAAGTATGCACAGGATGAGTTAGACTTGCCCTGTCAAAGCCTGGTCTTCTGCAAAATCTCATGCTTTGCTCTAAAATCAATACAGAGATCATCATATGTTATAAATAAGGTTGTATTCTCAAACAGTCAGAGCAAAGTTGCCCAGAAGTCTTTGTTCATGATTGAGAGAAAGGTCTTTGGCTCAGCAGTGGTGTGCAGGGTTTACATCCAGTGTCTGCAGACTTCTGCTCTGCTTGGAGCTACTGCTGAATATTTCAGGTGCATTGGTTTTTGAATTAAAATTACTTTTATTAACCATTTTTTTTGAAATAAGAAGAATGGAGAATTGCATAAAAGAGGATGGCAGCAATTTTCATGTGAGGTGATGTGTGGGGGAGTAAGGCAGCCCACATTGTAGTGCAGTTCACAGGAGAGTACTTTGTCTAGAATTGACAAAATGTGATAAAAATGTGGAATATTTAAAATGTTCTTTTCACGGTTCAAGTCATTAAAATTACTAAATGTCATTGTAAAGCAAAGGTAGATTTTGCTGGTGTTGCTTGGATCACTTCTCCACAAAGAGATAGGTGGTGAGGATGGTCTGTGGGTAGTAAATTGTGGATGTAGGTGAAAGCTGTTTAAGAGCTTGCTTCAGCACCTACTGACATAACTCAGTTCTGTAGAGTGCCTTTTAAACTACTTCTGAAAGTTAATAGATAACCCTTCATTATTTTATTTAGTAAATGTGTTTACATCTATAATTTGTATTACTTACTACTGTTGATTGTAAGGCTTGGGGTGTGATAACTTCACCTGATTATTTAAGGTCATGGGGAGCTTTAAAATGCATCCTGTGATCACAATCCTTGTGTAAATGTTGCTTTGTTTTGTAAAGTCTGAGGATTTGTTTGCTGGGTTGAGGGTTTTCTTTGTTTGATCTTTAATTCATATTGGGAGTGAAAAAAATCCAAAAAACTTCATCTTGAAAAGATCAGCAAGAGCTGAGAACAGAGTTAGAAGAAACTAGCCTGTGAGCATAAAATAACAAATAGCTTTATAATGTGGGCAAAGACACCCCTGGTTCCCATTTCTGGTGTTGAAAATGTGTGGTGTGTGGTGCATGTTGGTGTTCCCCTACTGGGAGGGAGAGATGTGTTGAAAACAGAGTTCCTGCATCTCACGTGGAGCAGAAACGGATACCGCAGCCTCTTGTCTCCAAAATTTGTCTTGTAGGCTGCATATTAAGTAAAATGATGGAAACAGCCTAAAGATCTAGGTGAGAAATTTTCAGGTGAGCATTTCTTCAGTTCTGGCTACACTGGGAAGTGAGCCAAGAGTGTTACTGGTTTAGCTTAGGTCAGGAAATGCTTCCATGCATGTCCTGCCCCAGCAGGCTTTGTTCCACCTCATGGCATGGCCCAGGGCTGCACGAGCTAGGTGACTTGGCAGAAACCTGGGTTGGTGTTTCCAAACCACTGTCTGCTTCAAACCACTTTCTTCAGTTCCTCTTTCAGCCTTGGTATCTCTTCTGGGGACTAGTCCTAACTGATGGGACATAATCCACAGGGAACTAGATCACAAGTGCCTGGATTTGTTCTTTTCAATTTCAGTCATTTTGCTGAAGGCTCCTGTCTTCCACTAGTGAGCAGAGAGCAGTAAGCATCTCTGGAGGGCAGTTCTTCCCATGGGATTTCTCTGTCCTCCCTGGAAGAACGGACATCTCTTCTGCCTGTAAGCTACGATGGTGCAGGGACTTTGAGTACGCGAGATTCTGCTCTGCTGGACTCCTTTTCCAGCCCTTGGGTTTCCAAAACACCCCTGAGCACCCCTGCTCTTGCAGCCTGACTTCTCTGCTGCCGCACGTTCTCTTGGGAATGAAAGAGCAGTCACCACGCTCATTTCACCTTTTAATCCTAGTGCACTTAGTGAACAATTATACTAATTCTAATAATGACTAAATTTATACTACTCCAGAGAGGGAAGCACAAGGCATTTAATTTCAAAGCTGTTTGACAGACCATTTTGATGGTGCGTATTTTCAGAAGTATGACACAGGTTTCCGAAGTGCCTAATGGGGAGAAACATGTTTAAATTCATACTTTCAGGTTTTCAGTTTCCAAGAAACAGAATAATCTTTATTTCTGTTGAGCATGATCCATTAAATAAAACAGGTTTAAAACAGATATACAGGACTTGCTACTTCAGCTTGTTTCGTAATGACCTCTTTCTGGTCATTAGTTATAAGGATGTAGGTTTGTGTGGGGAAAAAAAGACATTTCTCTTGTATGGAGGTATTAATTCTCAATATCATGTAGCATCACAACTAACTGCATTTTAGTGTTAATCTTTTCTTTGCAATGAGAAGGGGAAAATTTTTCTTCATCTGAACGGTGGTGCTGATTGAGATACATCGAATGAGATACTGAAATACTACATGTGTGTTCTTGTTTTCCTTTTCCTGCGTATCTGACAATAAGAATTTAGTGGGAGAAATAAATGCATTTGGATTTTAGTATTTTTGACATGCTGTGTAGAGAATAATGTCAAGCAATAGCAATTTGTCACTTCTCATATGATGGTGTAGAAGAATGTGTTAGAATTCAGTAGCTAGCACATAAGGAGAAGACAGTTAGTTTAATAGTGATATCCACTGCTAACAGACCTGAATAATGATTCCACTGGATACGGTATTTCATATACTCAAGGACACATGTCTAAAAGAGAAAATAAGCTCCCAGTATTAATCTAAATCTTGACTCACTCTTGCGCTTCCCACGTGGTGATTCATTAAGTCTTTCTTGTGCAGAGGTTTGGTGATGAGTCAGGAAAGGGCAGGTTCTCTGCCTTGAGGCTGTCACCTTCTTTTGAACTTTGCTATTTACTGTTTTTTGGTGTTCAGTTTGATAGCAGTCAGCTGCAGTTGTGCTTGCAGTCAGCTGTCGTGGACATGTGGGCATAGCTCAAGTGAAAACAAAAGCCTAGGCTTTCAAACATTATAGGTAAGCATGTGCTGAGTTTCCACCTTTATTTTTAAGTAATACAGAAGTATTTCAGTATTTGTATTAAGAAAAAAAACCAAACAAACCAACCAAACCAAAAAACCCCCAACCACTAAAGCCTAAACACATCTTAAAAGGTGTCTTAGAAATCGTGAGATGCAAAACATTATTTTTCCTTGGCTTTATTTTTCTTTTTGAATTTTTTATTTAGAGAGGATAGTACAACCCTCAAAACCCAAACATTTGGAGTGCAATCTTAGTTTCATTTAAAACCATATGAGCTTGGGCTTAGGTGTTTCTGAAGTGAGATGACAGTGAGAATCTCTCTTGCAAATTAAGAAGTAAAGGGTTTCTGTTGGTCTTAGGAAGATGAAAATTAACTTAGGTGTGTAGGTTGTCTTAAGTGCAGTGGAACTGAGATGATGTTTGCTGAACTACTCTTTGGAGATTTACATAATGGATGAGATACAGGAGCTCCAGGCAGCATGACAGTGGAGTTTATTTTATCACAGGATGTAAAACAAGTGAATTGCCTTAATAATATCTGCAGAAAGCAAGGATAATCTTTTTTTTTATAGGGAGAAAGAGAGCCAGAGAGTTCATAATATCCTGGCTGTTCATGTACAAGGAACCAAACCCCAAACCTTTCTTTAGAATAATCTGAATCCATTCAGCCATCATGCTTTCTTACTGAGGACTTTCAAAGCTCTTCAGGAAGGACAAGCAACATACATAGATCTCTGAAAATGTCTTTTATGTAGTAAAATGAGATGATAATTCATGGCTTGATAAAAGATGCTCATAACAGGCTGGGTAATTATTCTAACTGCTATATATTTAAATATATGGAAAGCATTTATAAACCAAGCATACCTGCTATTTATTTCTATAGTGGGAATGATAATTTCAAAAGTTTTAGAGCCTTTGTCATTTCAAAGTGGGTGCATGTTGAAAAGAAGCTTTAATATTAAAACGTTGCAGGATTTAATTTTTTATCAAACTAGTTCACCAACTTTGGTTGGTGTGGAGGTTTTTGTTTTTCTACTTCAGCTGATAATATCTTTTCAGCATGGAAAATGGACAGAGAAACACTGGAAAAGTAAAATAGTTAAGTGTAGGTGGTAATAACAACACCCAACTCCTGTTGTATGCTTTTCAGCTGTGTATTTGGCTTCAAGAAAGAGTCTGACTCTTACGTTACTCTGAATATAAATGTGCCATTGCTCTTTGATCTGTAGCAAAACTACCTAATGATCAAGGCTACTTACCACTTTTGCTTGGAGGAGAAGATTTACTTTTGGGCATAGCAGATTTCCAGAAGAGTTAATGATGTCCTTAGTTTCTGTTTCTTGTGAGCCATATGCAGCTTAAAAATCCTTTTGTATTAATCTGATGTCAGTTGCTAGTTCTTTTAGAAGAGCCTAGGCAAGTAAATCATCATAAAGTGTTGCACAGAAAAAAGGCATTTATTTACCTAATGTGAAACCAGGTTATCAGAAAAAAAAGTTGTAATTTCTTGAATGTAGTAATGAGTTTCTGCTCTTGTTAATGAAAAAACTTAACGTATTTCCAGTGACTTCAGCAGTGATGGAAAATACCT
The DNA here is from genome assembly GCA_013400235.1 of Oriolus oriolus. NCBI lineage: Eukaryota > Metazoa > Chordata > Aves > Passeriformes > Corvidae > Oriolus > Oriolus oriolus. The sequence continues at coordinate 1,278,220 of VXBT01003513.1, read as the reverse complement.
AGCCAGTCTACTAAGTATGCTGTGCTCCACTCCTAATTCCCAGATGCAGGCTGGGATTAGTTTTGCCAGATTTCCTCTGGATACTAGATAGCATTTATTGTTTATGGGTTGGTGTACAAAGTTAGAAATTTTTTTTGCCGGTCGGGTTTTTTTTCCTGTGTTTCTAGTAAACGTGTTATTTCTGTCAAGTCACAAGTCTGTAACAGTTACTGCACTGTGCAAGGGAGGGCACCAAAGTGATAACCCGTCTGCTTATATTTGCTGGTGTCTTTCCACAGTGCAGCCTGGTGGGATCAGAGACCGAGGAATCTTTTATAAGAACAGAGTTGTTTTCATCAGAAAGTGTTTTAAAACACTGAAATTCTTCCACTCCGTTGGCTCTGAAATCTCCCACGTGGGGATCTTTAGAGTAAATAAATAAAAGATCACACTAGGCAAATGTGATTTAAAGTGTTTGTAACTGTTCCCCAAACAGCAGTAAAATCCTAAATATGATATGAGCAAGGCAAACAAGGGGAAAAGTTCACTTCAGCCTCCAGACTTCCTATTTGCACTACATAGGTATGCAGCACCAGACCCTGTGGACACAGAAGGCGATACTGAAGAGTCGTGGTGTCCAAAGGATACCCCCCCAGATTAGGACAGCTTCCTCATGCCCTACTTGTCCAAAGCTTGCCCGTCTTTGGGATGTGTGTACGTTTGTATCAGAAAAGTCTCTTACTTGTAATCAGACCTAAATGACCTACCAGTATTTGCTTGCACATAGCCACAAACATTAAATAGTTTGACTTGGATGGGACCTTAAAGGTGCAACCCCCCGGCTGTGGGCATGGACACCTTTCACTGGAACAGGTTGCTCAGAGCGCCATCCAAACAGGCCTTGAACACTTCAGGGATGGGGCATCCACAGCTTCTCTGGGAAACCTGTTCCAGTGCCTCACCACCCTTGCAGTAAAGAATTTTTTCCTAGTATCTAATCTAACCCTACTCTCTTTCAGTTTGAAACCATTCCCCCATGTCCTGTCACTACATGCACTTGTAAAAAGTCTGTCTCCATCTTTCCTGTAGACCCACTACAGGTATTGGAAGACTGCTGTAAGTTCTTCCTGAAACCTTCTGTTGTCCAGGCTGAACAATCCCAATTCTCTCAGCCTTTCTTCATACGAGAGCTTTCCATCCCTCTAAACATCTTGGTGGCCCACTCACTCCAACAGGTCCCTGTCATTCCTGTGCTGGGACCCCAGAGCTGGATGCAGCACTGCAGGTGGGGTCTCACCAGAGCAGAGCAGAGGGGCAGAATCCCCTTCCTGGCCCTGCTGCCCACACTGCTTTGGATGCAGCCCAGGACATGTTTGGCTTTCTGGGCTGTGAGTGCACATTGCTGGGTCATGTCCAGCCTCTCAGCCACCAGCACCTTCAAGTTCTTCTTGGCGGGGCTGGTGTTGGTCTGCTCATCCCTAGCATGACTGTGATGGTTTTGTTAAACTGTTGTTCATTTAGTTAAATATCCTGAAGGTTTCAGTTGCAAAGGTTTACAAGTTATACAAATCTTGAAGAGTAAGCATTTACAGTTGTGTTGCTGTACCATAGAAGTGTCTGCTGTCTTCACTTCTTTCCGAGATAGCAACTCAAATGCTTATCACACTTTGATGAACCCATATTCCTTGCTAATGGGGAGTGAAGCTGGGTATTTCCATCAAGTGTTGGCTGGGACTGCTTTGAACCCTGGGGAACATTTCAGATAGTCAGCCATGATTCTGCCCTGCATGGCTGCATGTTACTCCTAACCTCTTTGTAGGCATTTCAGAGTGATGAGCATGTGAAGTACTTACTGGTATCCACCTGCAAAATTTCAACAAAAATTACCCAATCCAGGTATAAACCTTTACATCTGACCCTAAAGCAGTTGTATGGCTGAACGGGAAGGATTGTTTGGGCACCCATTTTAAAAGATTTTAAAAAGCTTGCTTTGCCTGAGTTCTACAGGACTTGATAATTAGATATAGTCACAACAATATTAACAGTGATCTCTTGAATTAATCTAGTAGTTCCTCACAGTTGAATGGTGATATGGTTTCTTTTTTTTGTTTCTTCCCAGTTGTGGTATATTCTGGTTAACAGTCAATTTTGTGTTTTGGAGTAAAAGATCTAATCCATTGATTTCGCAAGTATTCTTTCATGTTGCAAATAAATTTAGAGTTCTGTTGTTTTTCAGGCACGTGACCAACTCAGAGTTGTCATTACTTAAGAAAACACAACCAAAACCAAACCAAAACCAAAACAATAACAAGAACAAAACCACCATAAACTTCCAGACAAATGATAAAATACAAACAGGAACCACCACCCCTGAATGTTTCGGCGACCATTTTAAGCTTAAAAATAAATGATGATAGAATTTCACACTTTTCACTTAAGAGTGGATAATTTATTCTTCTTGGCACCAAACAGGTGATAAAATTACCAAGGTTTTTTCTGAAAATCTTGAAATTATGAATTCATTAATGTCTTCAGACAGTATAGAGTATACCTCTGCACACATAAGGCACATGGGCACAACATTGGATAGAGGCTCTGTCCTTGAAGGTGCTGAGCCAGGGGATGAACATTTTAGGAAACAGCACTAACAGTGATGTGACTGTGGTGCTTTTCATCACAAAGCATGGATTCTTTTAAGCTGAAGTCCCATGAGGAGTGAGTTTTAAGAAAAGGTATGTTTTCATGAAAAAATTCTTAAAAATTTTTTTTACTTCACATGTGAAGTGGTGGCATGAGCTTTCAGCATGGAAAGCATTCTCATGAATCACCTACATTGACTGAGGGAATCACTCACCAGATTTGTGTCCAGCATCTTTCAGTGTCTGATAAACACTGCTCTTGAAACAGCTGTGGCTGTGATTTTAGTGGTGAGAATATTTTAGTAATGTTTATTGAATTTCAGCATCCAGAATAATGATGGAGGCAGTTTGTCATATTATTAATGTTAGAGGTCTGGGTACCTTCAGAAAGATGCAGTACACATAACACTCTATATCTATACGGAGATTGTTGTTTAAAAATATGAGCGGCATAGCCTATCCAGTTCTTGTGCTGCAAAGTAAATCTAGTAAAAGCATTTTAGTCTATGTGAGACATAGCTAATGTGGACAGGAAATCGTTTTCATCGTTTTACACAGTGTAACTAAGGCACGTGTCGGGAATAAATATGTGATTTATACAGGCACAATTTCTTTTAATGTCCTAATGAGAAATGTTAAATATATTGGTATGACTTGGGGCTTGACACATACTCTAAAGGCTGTGTATGATGCCTAGCAACCAATTATCTCAGTGCATTATTTCTTGAAAGCCTTGACATGGGTAAGGTCACTATACATTTTTAAAGGGAGCATGATGCTGGGTTGATACAGGATGAAAGGATGATACAAATAACAATACTTTGTTAGATCTTCCTGCTGCGCCATGTATAATCAGGTGCTCTGACTTAAAGAACACTAATGAGGATTTAAAGACTCAGTGGGGCACATTTAGCAGTCACACATGATTCTGTCGAATGCTTTTGCAAAGGGCGCCTCTGATGCAAGGTACAGTTCAAAAGCAGGTAGGAATGATTAGTTTTATTGTATAGCTTGGTGTAATACTCCTCGGTGTTTCAGTGAGCATTGCAATGTGCTGGTGCTTTGCCAGGTGCTGCTGTTTGGCTGTGATTTTTACCAGTCATGACACCAGCCAGGAGCAGTAGTACACACGGGCAGGTTGTAGCACTGTGTTTTCAGCGACTGAATAGTCACTGAGAGGAACAAAGGAGAGCTCTGAAGCTATTATTTGAAGTCCATACTAAGCTGTAGATGCTGTGTGCTGACCATCTCATTTACCTCTACAATAAATGTCAGGTAGTGAAATCCTGCAGAAGGCCACAGACGGTGGCCTGCCTAGGTTAAGGTACTTTTTGGCAGTGATCCGTACCAAGTACTTGGCAGAAGAATGTCAGTTCATTCTGGAGTGCAGCTCTCGAGACTGGAATGACATGGTTTAGAGCTGATTTAACTTCCATGTTTTTGGCACGTATTATACATAAAGAAAAGACATAAAAATATAAATGTGTTTTCTCTTAGAGCAAATGACCATCTACCTTATCTGCTTCTGCTTTCAGTAGTCAACAATGGATGCTTAGGGAAAGGATGTAGCAAGGCTGTTGTGTGAATGATGGTATTGCCCAGTACCTCTTCTAAGTCCGCAAAAAATCTAGGACACAGTTACTTGCATGGCCAAAGGTTGTATCTATCTTTTTGTGCTTGATGATGGCTCTTGGTAAACAAATCTGTAGAAAAGTCCAGTTGTTTTTGAACCAATATCCAGCTCATCAGACAAGCAGACTTGTCACGAGACCAGCTTCTCTCTGTGAGTAAGTCATGGCTTCCAGTGCAAATCCCATGGTTTCCACTTAGCACCTACTTTGATTAGGTGGTTGGACTGGGGACCTCCTGAGATGCTTTTCCACTAAATTATCCTGCGACACTAAGAAAAAAACAGCTTGGCTATAGCGTTCATTGTTCCCACAGTTTTTACATGATATTTCGTTCTGTAAAATGATGTGGTATAAATTAATTACGCATTAGCTTGTCTTTTGCCTAGACACACACTCATATATTTTGTTTATAACCTCAGATTTAATATAACTGCCGAGTTTGATTTGCTTTATATAGCAAATTTGGTATCTGCCTTTTGAAGAAGTTTTAATGAAAGTTCAAAGTGTCTGTTAAAGTAGTACTATATGTACTGCTTGTATATCTCTTTCTGATGTTTTCTTGTGATTCTTATGATTTTATCCATAGTTACTTTAAATATTCTTTAATCTTGAAGTTTGCCATTATTTTAATAATTGGTAGTAGTTTTATGCAGAGGACTTGTTTTTTAAACGTGTTTGAAGAATCACAATTTTTCTATGAATCTGTGGGAAATGCATGCTGACGACATTTAAAACTTGTTAATTAGAACTTCTTAACACTTAATTAGAATTGCCTTTAAAATGGGCCCTAATTCTACCATAAGTTATTGCTTGTGGAATCTAATTTGACAGTTTTGTTCATAAGCATTTTGGTCATTCTGTCTTGGGTAAGAAAGGACCTCATGTGAGTAGTCAGGTATTGGCTTAATCTAGCAGTTGATGCAACCAGTCTGAGAACAAAATGTTATCTTACACAAATTTTAAAAATATTTGGTGGATACTTACAAATTCTTATTCATGAATTGAAGTGCTTTGTATTTCATTCACTAAGTGAAGAGAAGTCAGGAGTTTTCCCTTTTTTGAACTGTGTTTTCCCATTTTTTGAGCTTTGTACTACTCACCAGCTTTAATATTAATATTTTTCCAGGAGTTTCCACTGAAGCCTGCAGGGAGCAGGAAACCTCAGACTGTTCTTAAATAGAACAGAGACTGGGTTGAGACAGGGTGTTAAACATTTGCAGTTTGGGAGTTTCATCACAGCATACACCCTTTCTTTAAACATGTCAGAATAAGCAGTGAGTTTGCTCTGTGGTGAGAAGCCTGTACAGCAATTGCTGTTCCTCCATGTGCATGTAAGGTGCAGGGAAAGGTCATGGAGTAACACTTAGTTTCTGGCATATAGTCTGACGTTTTCATCTGAGTGTGCAATTGTTCAGTTTAATTTAATTATTCCTGTCTTATTTTGGCCTGTCCGTGAATCAAATGGGCTTTATATATGCTTTTGCTAACTGACTGTGTTTCTGAGGCTGAGACTGTGGTCTCAGCTCTAACTGGCAGCTGGAACAGGGCCATTGAAAGAGCACTTGGTTTCACCACTTACTGCTTGTGATATCTGTGACTTTGTACATGGACTGTGACAGGTGGTTTCTGAGATTCTGTGTGAACTGTCTGTGCACTTTGTGCATGTGTCGCACAATACCTGGTGTTGGAAGGTGCAACTGCACACAACGTGTCCTCCTCCTCCTCCTCAAGGCTGCTGTTCCTGTCATGGGCAGCATGACAGGCTGATCTGGAAATGAGCCTTGGACTTCTCAGAACAAGTAGTTCTCTTATGGATGCCATATACTGCTCTGTCTTTAATAGTAAAAAAACCCAAAAGGTTTTAAAAATTGCATGTAAACAAAGTAAATCTGAAATAAAAAATAAGACTTAGCTGAAATTCCTAAATTTTAGTCATTACAAAAGCTGGCTTTTCCTTGTTTCCATTTTAGTTCTGCCTGTATGTTCTCCCAGATCAGTGAGAAACAAGGAATTATCCTTACTTATCTGCTGTATAGAAGCAGTATCAGTTGCCTAATATTTCTGTGGCTCAGCTGCTAGAAGGTTCTAGGCATATTTAATGTTGGCATAACCTTATATTGCTCTTGTTCAAAGGATAGAGTTTGTAATGTTTGTTGTTTATAAGAAGCCAGATTTTGGCTCTGACCGTCAATTTATTGCTACGTTTTGTGCTAGGGGAGTGAACACGGCACCTGGAGGAGCAGCAGTTTTGTTTTGGAGCTGAAGGGTTGGCTATGATCCCATGCAGCAGTGGGACAGACAGTATTATTGGTAGTGTGGTTTTTTTCCTTCGAAACACAAGATGGCAAGGGCCAGCGTAATTTCTGGAGCAAGTGGTGATGCCCAGGCCTATGAAACTGCTTATGCAGTTGTTTCACTGCTCCCTCTGGAGCTTTGCAGTCACAGAGCTGGAGGCGCTGTCGCTTTGAGGTGATGGTCCCTTTGGACTGCACGGAATGGTGGTGCCATGCAGATCCTGTAGGCAGCATCTTCTCTTCTTGGCAAAGAGCAAAGATGTTTGGCCTGCCACGTAACATCTCATGCACAAATTTTGGACTAAACTGTGGCTTCCGCTACATGCTGAATGTTCCTTTTGTTCTCCAGCGCGCAGAGTCTGTGTTGTATCTGTCTTTACGGAGGCAGACTGTGCACAGTGGCAGGTGGGAGAACTGTACTAGCTAGCTCTCTGTGCTTTCAGCAGCTGATTTTCTGACCAGAGCAGGTAGTCAGAATTCAGAGTAAAATTATAGTCACTGTGTATCTTCTGGCAAGCTCCTGGGCAATGCTATTTAATATTCATTTGCTCAGCAAGTACAAAATAGTCACAATTTCGACAACAGTGAAGGAAACTTTAAGTAATATGAGCAAATTTGGTCCGTGTAATACTAGAAATATTCTTTTATGTTTTCTGTTACAATTTTTTTTGCCAAATGGTGAGGTTTGTTTTTTAATTGTAAGCCTTATTCTTCTTCAAACTCTTCTCTAAGCTCTTCTCCAGTCTCAAGGGCAGTTGACATAAGATAGTAGAACATTGCTTTGGAAATTGAGTGAAGGAAACTTGAAACCACTGTCCACTTGACCACTGTCTTATAGTAGTGGTCAAGGAGAAGCGGCAGTCTAAATCAATTACTAGGGTTTTTTTGCTGAACAAGTTGTGAGTTTTGGGTTGATAGTAGTCTTTACTAGTTGGCTGTACTTCAAAATCCCAGAGGAGAAACTGTCAAGAGTTTATTTTACTATTACGTATCATCAAGTGTTCTGAAAACATGTCTTTTAAAATAATTCTAGTGTAAAGATAAATGTAGTACATACTTTTTGCATGTGTACCCTCTGTTAAATATGTGTCACTGCTTAATGATGGCTTTTTTTCAACTCTTTTTGGCAGAGGGGTTGGGCTTTTATTGTTATGCAGGTCTTTTAAGTGTAAGATAAAGAAAATCCACAGATACTTAATGAATCCATTGATATTCACAAGAATCAAATATTCTGTGAATGTTGTCTTAGAAGGAAAACAAGCCATTAATGTTGATAAAAGTTAAATGTGAGGCTTTGGTGTAAGTACTGTTAGTTGTAACTTATTGTATCTGAATTCCATACTATAGGAAGGATCTGTAATTGTTTGTAGACGCACTAGAACTGGCAGGAGAGCAGAGCTGATGTAAAGGGATTTTAAGCCGTCAAAGCTGACAGGGTTGCCTGCTGAGTTTGAGAAATAGCAGATTGGCCTCCAGTTGCCAATGCACTTGATGTTCCTCTGTCACCTGGAAGCTGACTGCATCTCTTCACTTCTGTTTATATTCCCTAAAACTAGCTTAAACCCAATCTAATCAAAAAGATTTTAGCAGCAAAATTTGAGATCTCTGTTCTCTTCACTGAATATTGTCTTGAATTCTTTTCCTGGAGACAGATTTGTAAAAATATGTTGCAAATTACAACGTAGCTATATCCTTAGGGATTTGAGTACTTCATAACTTTGGAAGTCTGCTGTTTTCAAAATTAGTTTTATTTTTTTCAAGAGATCTGGGCAATGGACTAGGAATTTGAAAAGCTTGTGTTGCGCATGTCCATCTTTGTACTGGTGACAGTAGGATACAGCTGCACATGGTCTGGTACTTCTAGTGAGGATCTGAGCTGGGCAGCGTGAGCTGAAGGCCAGCCCTTGCATGTGCCTCAGGCACTGACAGCATCAAGTCACAGCTGCTGTTGAGGTCTGGGCTCTACCTGGCAGGCACAGTTGTAATAAGAGACTACACTCGGAGGCCTTCCTAGAAAGCTTAGAGCTGGGATGCCTTCCTGTTCGCTGGGTGCCATGCAGTTGAATGCTTGTGTCCCTTCTCACCAAAGAAATTTCATTTTGAATTGAAATGAACTTGAATCAACCTCACCCAGTTTCATATGAAAGCAGTAAGAAGTCTAAGGCTTTACTTCACTTTTTTCGCACAGATTGTTTTGGCTTTCCTTGAAGCATCAGTAAAGGCAAACTGTAGTTTTCTGGTGAATTTGACTGAAGATTCAAGTTCAAAGTAGAGTACAGAACTACCAGAATCTCTGCTTTCATTATGAACATTTCACACAGCTATAGATATAATTACATATGATGAAGATCTTATGGCAAAACATGGGCTGTTACCCCCAGTTCCGTGGCAGAACTCCCAGTTAAGTGATTCTCTTCTAGCTACATGAATGTACTTTCTTTAACTGGTATGTTTCATCCTAGAGAGAACTGCATTTTAAGTGAATAACAAATCTCATTGTGTGATGTATATAAAGGTCTTCAGAAAACTGAGTTAGTCGACAATTTTCCTTGGCTTCCTCTCCCTGTGGAAGTTGTTTTCTTTCTCTTAGTTTCAAGGCATAATAGAAGAATCAAACATTACCATCTCTTACCAAGTATAACAATTTCATCCTTTGGAAAACTTACCCAGTCATACCTTAAAAGGTTCTGCTTTACCTCAAGTGGATCACTTCACATTTTTTGCCTTGATGTGTTATGCCGTCTCTTGCTTTGACTGATGAATAACTTCAAATGTAGTAATGTAAGCAAAGAGAATAATAGGAATTTGGGAATACGTGTTCGGAAAAATCAACAAGGTAATCTTATTTATAGGGCATATAACTGACATAGGTTACTTCATGGTTAGTTCAGTGATGTTTTTAAGATGTCTGTATAAAAAAGCAAGACTTAAAAATTTGTGTTTATGAACCATCAAGAACATTGTTATAACAAAAATTTCTCCAAGAATATAATGAGGAATTAAGAAATTATTGCATGTACAGAAAACTTGTGTAAAAAACTTGTGTAAAAAGAACTAGAAGATGAGGCAGAGAAAGTTTTGTGTCATAGCTTTAGTGCAGAAGGACTACCTAAAAGTTGTTCATAGCTCTTAGCTGTTCAAATCTCCTTAAACTTGAAACTTTCTACTGTAGCTTGAATGCTGAATTTGAGACTGCTCTTCCCCCGGCTGATACTTCATTTCTCAAAATCAAAGTGTGTTGTGTTAGAAGCTAAGTTTGTACGGAAAAGGAAGATTTGGAATGAAGCTGGGCCTGGGCAGAAGGGAGATGGGGGTGGAGGTGCTTAGTTTTAGTCTTTGTTTCTCACCATCCAACTCTATTGGCAATAAATTAATTTTCCCCAAATCAAGTCCATCTTGCCTGTGTTGGTACCTACTAAGTGATTTTCTTGTCTTTATCTCAGCTCCTAAGCTTTTCTGTGTTCTGTTCTTCCTCTGTGCTGTTGAGGGAGAGGAGGAGTGCATCAGTGGCTTGGGTGGGCATATGGTAGATGGCTACGGTCAAGCCCATCAGAGTTTTGAAGACTGAATTGTCAGCTGAACCTTTTAGGTCATCACAGAAAAGGCAGGCCCATCAGTGTCTCTGTCTTACCGGTGTGCGGCTCTTTGGTGAGAGTAAGCCATTCATTAGTGACAGCAGTCATCAGCATCATCTACCTTGCCTCTGTGTATTGCTTGTGTGTTCTTGAGTGAAACAAGAGGAGACTTCCTTTCACAGGAGTGTAAGTGTTTGTCAGTCCATGCAGGAAATATGAGATCTGAGTTCTGGGTACTCTGAAGCCTGAGCTTGCTATGTTCTTCCTGGAGTTGCCTGGGGTGGGGCCTATCATGCTTTAGTACTGAGCAGGTAGGTGTGAAAATTTTGGACAGTAGGGGAGACAGCTGTGATGTGGGGTGGGGATATCTGGTTTCTGTCATTTTATGCTTAGAAGAAATCATGAAGGGGGTTTAGGGGTGTCTTAGGTGGTATCTTGGAACAGGAGATCAGTTGTGGCATTAGATCCTCTGTGATTGTTAAAAGTTTCTAGTGTAATTCTCAAAATGTATGGCTTGGCCAAATGAAAAACTTGGCTACAAAACCTTCACACTTCTTGTGGATGGCAAATGTCATAATAGTGTAATTCATAATTAAATAAACACTACAAGGTGCTGAGGGGGTTTGTATCAGGATGAGATAATGAGATTTTGGGGTTTTTTTCTTCCTCTAAAGTAGCCAAAGATAGTTTGATTAAAAGTTGCAATGGGAAGTCATCTTCATGAAGAAAATGCCAGTGATGGTTGTAGAGGTGCTGTGCTGAAAATAGAGGCCTTTGAGGAGCAGGGAGAGTCTGGTTATTAAACTGATTGCCACAGCTTCTCAGAAGAGCTTGTAAGCTTGAAAGCTTATCTGTCTTGTGTAACAACTGCTCTAATAGCAGTTGCCCATACGGGCCTGGGTATGATTTGTGTTTTTAATTAATATTTCAAGGGAATAAATGTCCAAAAGTGATTAGTGGCAGGTTCCAGCCGATGGCACTGAGAAAGAGAGCATTATCTCTTTGAGGATGAGTTACTCATCCAAGAGAACAGATGTTTTTGTAAGGTCACGCAGTGTTTGGCTTGATTGTAAGCCCAGTTTAGGACTTACATCTGGTATGTGTTTTACCAAGGTGGGAAAGGAGTCCACCAGGATTGAGGTGAGAGACTAGAGAAAGAAAGGCTGTCACACAAATTAAGATATCCTTCACCTGAGCAGTTTTGGGGGCTGGAAGTTAGCTATCATGGTTGATGAAGAGAATTGAGTGGCCTGAATAATGCATTCCCTCAATACATCACATCACCAATCTCTGCCAGTGGGTCTCATCAGTGTCATCATTTAATGTGGGCCCTGGCCTCACTCTGGTGTGGATGCTTCATCTGCTTCTCTGACCTTGGAGGGTCCTGGAAGAACTCAATTCGTATCTCCAGCCCCAGTGGGAGTAACTCAAGCCCCTTTGCCTTAGGTGACAGCTAACTGTGTGCAGACCTCAACAGTTATACCTGGTTTGCTGCATGGCTTTGAACATACTGTGATGCAAGCACTAGTTATGGCAGGAGAGCGCCATTTGGAAGGATCAGCTCTCCGAGTGACTTCAGGCTGAATGTGTCATCCCTGTGATCACACACAGACTGGGTCTACTCGGCAGTGGCCCCCCAGGATGTGTCACACAATGTACTTCAAGTTATAAATGCAGAAGAGATCAAATAGTTTGGAAATAATTTGCTCCTGTGATTATTGCTCCTGTGAATTATAAATTACCCAAAAGCCAGAGCTGTTTGCAGCCAGAGTATTTTCACTTCAGACCAGCACTCGAAAGGCTGCTTTTAAGAAATAAGATTTTTAGAGAACAAAAGGGGAAACTAACACTATGAAAATGTAGTTAAATGTAAATGTGTTAAATGGTACATGAGCTAGTCAGGTTTTCATGATTTATCAGTTTTAAACTTCAAAGGCTCTGGTTAGCTTGCATTTTTAAAACTAATGAGTTTATCACAGCTAGTGGGGAAAAATGGTTCAAGTATATCAGCTGTAAATTGGTACAAAGCACTAAAAGGGACATTAGCCTCTAATCAGATTCTAACAGTTCATTAAACCTGCCTTTCCTCCGTGGCGCTTTGTCTTCCCCCCTCCTTCTGCCTGTGCCTCCTGTGTAAGCCAGCCTCGTCCCTTTGCTCAGGCGGGTAAAACTTCCTCAGGGACACGATGCAGTATCAGCTCATCCTTCTTTGTCTGTGAGCTAAACAGCCTAAGGGATGTTTGATGATGGCGTATTCCTGATCTTGCTGTAAAATTCAACTGTGCTGCCTATAAATCAAGAAAGCAGAGGGACCTCTCAACTTGCAAAATAGGCACTGAGGGAGCCAGGAATGCCATGCTGGCTCCTGCTCTTTCTCCACCTCAAACCACATCCAAACTGATGGGGCTCAGTGGCACCTGAGATCTGCTGTTAATGAGTAAACAGTGCGCTGCCCTTGCTGGGAAGAAGTATGTAAAGCCAGGAACAATTTCATCCAGCTTCTTTGTGGCATCAGAGACCCTTCCTGCTTTTTTCCTACCTTATGCTTCACACGCTGAATAAAGACCAAGGTGCACAAAATAATTTGCTCAGCAAACATAGGAAGAACTTATTTTTCTTCCTCTTCCTGTTGTGTCAAGCTTAAAAAGTGCTGTAGATGCACAGCAGTAGCATAACATGGACTGGGACATGTCAATAGCTTGACTGGTTTTCATTCTCACATGTTTGAATGCAGAGGTGTCCTGCTGAAAATTACTTGTTTGATCTGAAGTTTTATAACTCTAAGCATTTAGAGCTTTTCATTTTTTTTTACTTTTGAAGCAAAGAAATAGAGATTGCACTTGCTTATCTGCTTCACCATCAAGTTTCTGCCTGTCTTGTAGTAAATAACCACAGCTCTGGGTGCTGAAATACACAGGGTTCAAAGTGAGGGTGACAGGGATTTTAAGCAGGTCATTTGCTCTGCTTGTGGCACCATGTTGGAGCATGGGCATATCAGTTTCCCTTCTTTTCAGCATGTTATTTAAATTGCAATAATGGAGTATACAAAAATAAACAGTTTCTGCTGTATTTATATCTTGCACAGTGGAGGTCCTGGGATGAGGTGTATTGATCGGAAAAAAGAAAATGTTTAAAGTAATTTAAATTTTTAAAGCATGTTTTGGAAGCTCCATTAGGATGGACCATTTTCCTTAAAATTCTGCTGAAGCAACCACGATGAGAAACAAGGCTGTGAATGCATTCCTTATGAATAATGGTACTTCACAGCCCTGAACTGCTGCCTGTGAAACACAGGGAAAATGTTTTTTTCCATTCTGGTTCAGTTACTGAGGACTATGAGGTACCAGAGAAGAGGTGAGTTTCCAGTCTAGAGCCTGGCCTTCCAGACAAAGCTGCAGATTAATAACTGACTGTGAATGAGTCACTTGTAAGTGGTGTGTGCTCCAGTTATGTTGTTTGAAAAATAGCTGTGATGTCTCTGCATTTCTGTACCACTGACCAAGGTGTCTGGATTTGTAAGGTCACAATCTAGCTTGAAGAATAAAATAGTTTTTATTCTCTCCATGTTGTCCAAACTAAATGGCAGCTGAAGACACTTGCTTTCAAACACCAGCCTTGAGCCTTGGCTGGAGTAGAGAATTGATTCAGGTTGAGGTACTGTTTGAACTGAAGGCAGAAGAGGTTATTTTGTATGTCTTCATAAACTGCTCCAGTAACAGCAGGATGAGAACTTTCACTGCAGGAATGTTGATTCAGAGAAGCACAGTTCTGCAAATTCTTCTTCAGCTTGAAGCTTTTGGCATATATTGCCCATAACTACATGGACAGTGTATGCTTTTAGCTTGCTTTTTTATCTCTCATCTCAGAGGTTTGTGGAGATTTTCACTGACAAATGCTGATAACTTTGTAAGACAATGGTAAGAAATTTGAGGAATTGTAGATGTGTGTTAATTTATAATGTGTGTGGGTACAGGCCTTCACTGTAACTTCTCTCCATACAAGCCTATGCTTTCTCTACCAGAAGTACAAATGTTTTGACTGAAATAAACTAAACCTAAGTATACTGCCAAAACCTGGAAACTGTTTGACACCACTGCTTTCCTTTTCAGTTCTAAAGCAAGGAATTAATATATGTGTACCTGTGTGATTAATTTAAAATAACAAAATAGTAATTGGAGATGATCTTCCCTTGTTGCTTACAAAGACTTAGTTCTCTTTTAAGGATAACTGAAAGTATGATTTACTTTTGAAATTACTGTTATATCGTCCTCGTTAACTTAATTTCCACTGAAAGAAACATACTTTTACAGTATCATAGAACTTAAACCAGTGGATTGAAACAAGTGGTTTTTTCATAATTTTTTAATTGACCTTGTCTTTTTTTGCCTTAGGACATCAGCATCTTTGAGAACAGAATGTTAATGCTTGATGGGATGCCGGCAGTCAGAGTCAAAACAGAGCTGCTGGAATCCGAGCAAGGGGTAAGCAGAGGTTTGTGTGACCTCACTCTGGTAACCCTTCCCCAGCTTCTCTGTGGTTAGCTGTCCCTCCCATTTTCTTTTCTGTGTTTTTCTTTATTTCCACTGTTCTGGAGACTATTTTCTTGGGAGTTGTACTGGCGAGCATCTAGTCTGATCTGCTGGGAGCACAGAACAAAACTCTGCAGAAGACTTACTGAAATCATCTGGGATAGCTGAGATGCTGTTGATGTAATTTTACACCTATGAAAAAAAGGTGCAGTTTAATTAAAAAAAAGGAATAGATTGCAGTAAAGGAAGCCAAATTCGTATGTCTGGGAAGTCCATGTATGTATGTCTGTATGTTTCCTATTCTGCCTTTTGGGGGGATATTTGCCTTACTGTGATTGTTTCATCCTTTAGATGCTTGTCCTGTTTCTATTTGTGGAAACCTGCTCTCTCTCTGGTGAAATGCACTTCTTTATCATTAAGATAAGAGGACTAGAAGCCTCAGATGGTTAAAGCTGGTATCGTGTCAACTGGTGAATACTGGACAGATCATTAATTGGATTTTGAATTTTTTTGCAGAACTTGGCGTTGGAGTGATAGTTTTTAGGAAAATGGGAGGATATTTTCTTGCATATGTGGTATCAGTGATTGTAGATTACAGCAAGGGTATCTGTATTTAATGAATTTTTTTGTTATCATGAAACTTTGTTTCCTTGTGTACATCATATTATTCCAAAGAACCCAAGCCACCTTACTAATCTGAAGACAGATGCCTTCAACAAGCAGCCTAATAGAAGCATCAGTGCTGTTGCCTGGTAGGGATGGGCTTTTGCCTAATTCTGTTACTTGGCTTTTTCCCTTTCTGCTATTTTCTCAGTTATTTAATTGAGAATTTAAATGATATGGAAGAGAGGGAATTAACTTTCAGGATGACTTAATTTGAAACACTTGCAAGGAAATACCAGTTCTGCAGGGTGGTTTTGACCCTTTAAGTTTGAGAGGAAGAAAAAGGATGGCATTTAATCGAGTTCTTGCTCACCTCTGCCTTCCTGAGAGCAAGTACCCTCAGAAATTACTCTAATACAATGTAGTTCGTGGGAATGTAAAAATCGAACTATTGTATGAGCCACAATGATGAAAAGACAGATCCATTTTTAATACCTTCTGGATGCTTTGCATTATGCCTTTGTATGTAACAAGTGTTCAGAAGACAAAGGTTCCATTGGCATTTGCCTTTGTTCAGTTTGAAATAAATTCTGCGCATGATACCTATTGCTGGGTCCTTCATGAAGAGTACTTCCTTTAGCAAAGCATGAGTTGATTCTGGAAGACCTATTTGGTGTCTTAGGAACTGAAAGGAAATGAATGATCTATATAATTTTTTAATTTCCTTAGAGTTTTTAAATAAAATTTTATGGACTTCTGTATAAGCAGAAAATGATGTCATTTTTTCCCCAGTGACTGAGCCATTGGACAAAGAGCTTGTTTGATTTGGAATTTTATGCACTTTGGTACTAATTAAGTAGTGTCTGGTCAAGAGTCTCTGGCACCCTTATGATTCTTCATTAGGGAGCAATCAATAAATACAAAATGAATTCTCCAGTTCACTAACAGAGGAGCTGGCCATTAGGATGGCAATTTTCCAGCAAACAGCTTAAACTCTAAAGAGAGCTGGTTGAAACAGATGTTTGGCATGTACTTCGGAGACTGCTTTGGATATGTAGATGTTGGTATACATAACAGAGACAAGTGTTTGAAGGATGTGATTACCAAAATCAGCATGTGGAGCTGTTTGGGAAGATGAGTATCGTAACTGGGAAGCATGAAGTGGGAACTGAAGTGTGATCCAAGTATTAGGAATTTGAAGTCGCGGTGTCTGTGTTGTTATAGCGCCCAAAGTCCCTAGAGTTATGCCTCCATCACAGCATACGTGTGTACAGCGAAATGGAACTTTGAAAACTTGGGAGCTAAGATGGCATTTTGAGTCTTCTGAGCGTAATGGCCAAAGCTCCATCACTTAGGAGCTGAACACCAGACAAAGTCTTCCAAAACCCAAAGAAATACACTTGGGTTTTTTGCTATTCCGGCTTGGTATCAGCTGTTGGCTCTAGGTTTGCTGCAAGGGCAAAAGTGAGACATGGCTTAAGGGCTTTGATGGAAGGGTTTCATCTGTGATTGGTATCAGTTGTGGAGGAGGGAAACCAACAGGTTCTGGAGTACCAGTGGCCCTCGACCAGGATGGTGAGCACTGCCCTCTCAGACCAGAGAACACTGAGTTATCATGTTTTGCCCATGAGGCTTTAGGGTGCTATTGTCTTAGAAGGGCTACAGGACTGCTTTGAGTTGTCTCTGCTTTAAGTATGAACCCATATTTCATATAAACATCTTCTTGATTTTAAAGAATTTTTTAAGGCTATATGCCTGTTTCTTGTAGGAATATTGAATTCTTTTCTGCAGGACACATGAATATGTCATCCAGAAAAGGTGTTTTCTCTGTAGTTGTGCCTTGGTTAACTCTTCCTTGTGATTCATGGCCTCCAAGGTGGGCTTCACAGGCAGGACATTGCTGGGGGAATTTGGGTATTGTTTGGTCATTCATGAATGCAGGACTGTGTTGCACACCCAGCTGGTCCTCCCCTTGATCTATGGACTAAAGAAGTAGAAAATACCCAGCTTAGCTTTCTTGGTGAAGTGAAAAATGATCATTGCAATAACTTGACAGCATGGAAGTAAAAAAACTCAGGAAAAAGGAACATTACCTTTCCTTTTATACCTATAGCACCAAAATGAAAGTACAATTGGAGAAAAGAAGTTTTTATATAAACAACACCAGCTTTTAACCTTAAGTTATTTTTTCACTTACTTTTTTGTGACATACAGCTGTGGTGAAATAGGGACCATCTGGCCACGTGCATTTCATTCATGAGAAATTAATCTTCCCTGTACTGCTCTGAGCAACTTGGTCTTTACCAGGTTCTCTTGACTACTTATGGTGGTAATAGAAGTCGCCCATGATGTAGATGAGAACCAGGACAGAGCAGATACTAGCATTTCCTGCTGTATTTGGATACCAAGCCAGGCAATCAATCAGCTAGACAATATGCCCTTGTTGTTTCTTGTGTTCTTATTGGAGACTCCAGTCTTTTTGCAAAAGATTTAAGTATAATGTAAGGTTCTTCTCTACCATTTGTGCATGAACTCCAAGATCTTTAACTTTTTTAAAGTTTGTTTTGTGTTAAATGTTTTGTTTTGTTTCATGATTCCTCTGTGTCCTTCGCTGTGTTTGGGTGCTCTGCCCAAACCTGGGCTGCTGATACCACTGAAAAGTTTTTAAGAAGTTTTCTTAAATAGTAGTGTCTCAGTCCTTAGACTGCACAAGTGCTGCTTATCTAGAGGAAGTGAAGGTGGATTTGGAATGCCATACTGCAGAAGGAATAAGCAAAGAAAGTGTAGTCCAGCTGAGATTTTAGGGCAGCTCTGGGAGAATGAAACTGTGTGAGCTACTCCCAGCTGCAGTCTCTACCTGAGTCTGAAAGGAAATCAGAGCTGACATTTCAGCTATGCCCCATGCGCTAGATCCTTGGAGCCTGTGACTGGGGAAGAGGTGAGCAGGGCTCTGGAACTGCAAGCTGTGTCAATGCATTGAAGACAAACCTTTACCAATGCAGACTTAAAAGACACTGAGTTCAAGTTAGATCATTGTGGGAGAATAACATTTAGGCAGTCCATAAGGGAGACATGCCTTAGGAGACGGGGGTTACTAGTCAGATATGGAACAAAGAAGCATTTACAAGGCAAATGGATTTTCTCATTGCTTTGGAAAAAGTTAAAACAGTTCTGCATTTTTTATTGTCGCCTGTTTAGAGTAGTTTAATGATTTTTAGAAGGCCATCAGCATTAGCAAGAGCACATGCTTATTTTTCCAGTGAACTACTGTCCTTAATTTTGCACAGGAGATTTAATGCAGTCTATTGTTTGAGGCTTCAGGAAGACACAGTGCTGCTTTAATGACTTTATCACAAATGAAAAAAAGACATTACATAAAAGATATCACATTGCCCTTTAACAAGGCTTCATTATTATCTCCCCTACTGTGGAACAGGAGCTAGCATTGCTAATAAATTGGGAGAATTACTTTAGAAATGTGAATTTGCTTATCATTTAATATACTCCAGTGACCTACAGCTTTAGATCTTTTGGGCTGCAGTAAAATCTTTGTCTGTCAGTTACCAGCTTCAAAAAAACGTGTGAAGAAGGTGGTCCCTCCCCATGAGGCTGAAGGTGGGGTGCTTCAGCAGGAAAAAAAATCTTCATTCTTCTCTGTGCCAAAAACTGTTCTGGAAGTAATACTTCTCATTGTAAAATGCATGACAGCTGGATTAATGTATTGGTAATATACACTGGGTGGAGAATTTATTAGCTGGTGGCTACTATTAAGAAGTTAGGATGGATAGTGTTGACTGGCTTCAGTGTAAAGTTTGAAAGTCCTGCTAGTCATTGCAGAATGTGGCCCAGTTTCTAAAAAGTGGTTAATGTGTCTGACTTAGTGTTCAGTTGCACTTTCTCAAGCATTTGCTGAGTTGGGCCGTAAGCTGTTGTTAAAAGGAGATATAAATGTGGGACTTATGTCCCACAATCAATCTTCAAATACAGAGAGTGATGAACCGCTAATTTTCATCAGTCTTTTTGTTTCCAGATCTGCAGTCTCATCTATTCCTTTGCCTGCATTTTGTCCTCTTAAATCATCGCTGGAGGATTATATATCCTACTCTGAATTCTCCTCCTAATTCTTCTTGATGTGTCTCCATTCGAATCACTTATCATGACTGAATTATGAAAAGAAATTATTAAAATGACAAAACTCTTTAACAAGCCAATATTGTTCTGTGTCTTTCATAGCCAGCCAAATTATCTTGTCTCATATCTGAAGAATGCCATCCATCCTTATGTTGTTACATACATAAACATGTTTAACCTCAGCCTGGGTAATAGTGGCATAAATCTTTTATTTTGAAAGATTTCCAAAAATACCTATTCACGTTCAGTTGAGAATAGTCTCAGTAACAAAGATTGCTCCGTGACTGTATGGGGAGCTGTTTTGCAGTGATTCATTCCTCTTGGGTACATTCTTTGTATTAGTGGAAGAAAGAGCACTTCTGATATTTGCTGTTGTCATTTGTGAATTTCTGCTTCATTCAATTACTTATTTGTTTTCTGAATTACTTGATGTTTAGCATGACTGATTTGGGGAAACAAGTTGCATATGGACAGCGCACATGTATCAATCTCTTCTGCAAAGAAAGCCCTTCTTTCTTTTTGTTGATTTTCTTCATCTTGCAGTGGGCATCACTCGAGAAGTGTTACTGAGGTGTTAGAATCACAGCTGGTACAATTCACTAGTTGCTTTACAGTGCCATAAATGTAGGATGTTCTTCAGAAGGAGATCAAGGTCTGACTCCAGAACCAGTAAGGACCTAACCCACAGGTCATGATGCAAAGCCGTGTGAGATGTACCTAAGGAGATACAGCTGTATTTCCTGAGCACTGCTGAAGATTGTGCTTGCAGCACAGAAGGGTGCAAGACACATCCCAAAAGGGTTATGTCAGTTGGATTAATTAAGTCAAATCAAGCATCGCAAGCTGATGAATACTGCGGGTGCTGTGTGAGTGAAGCTTGCATGAAGAAAAAAGGTAGCCAGCTCCTACATCTTTGCTGTCATCCTGACATTCTTTCTCAATCCATTTCCAGTGACTCAGTGACATTGGGGAGGGTAGGGTCAACTGATCACTGGTCCAAGAAAAACCTAACCCAGAGGGAGAAAGGGAATGTCTGTATACATCCTGCAAGTCATACTTGGATGTGAAATCATGGATATCCTCTATTAGATGGAGATGAGGAGGGTGGGATAAAGACTGTGGGTGCTGCATTTGGTTAGACCTGGTGACCTGTATCTGAAACTACATCCTGAGACATCTTTACTACTTCTAGGACCCAAACTGCCCACTTCAGGCATGTCTCTGCACTGCTGCATTGTCAAACACTGAGTCTTTTCAGTGTTTCATGTTCCTTACTCCTTTTGAAGTCAGCTCATGTGTAGAAAGCCAAGGGGTTTTATCATGGATGTAGGTGTGGTTTCCTTATTTGTTTTTTTATGTTTTTTTTTCTCTCCAGGGACCAGACCCAAAAATGCAATAGAAAGGTAATAGATTTCAGACTAATAGGAAATGATAGCTTAACCACCTCAGCACACTTGCCAGGCAGTCTTTTTGCAAAGTTAACCAAGATTGCAGAATAAAAATGTAGGTGGGGTTGTAAGATGAATGATGCCGTCTGAAATTCAGGCTAAGTGAAGTATCCCAGATCCTCTGAGACTTAATTTACTGACCACTGTCTGCCATTGCTTTTCTCTCCTCGGTAGCTAAGTTGACTGTTACAGAGCACAGCAAGGAACGTGCTGCTTAATCTGTCTGGTATTGTTTGTTGTATATGTGGTAGGAACGGGGATTTTCTCTTGTGGGTGAAAACTTAATTGTGTGAGGCATTGTACCAATAAAAGCTGCTCCCAGGGTATCTAGGTTTAATTAATCAGAAGTTTAGACAGTATTTTAATGGCCTTCTTCAGATATTAGTGACTGTACTTATTAGGAATTCAGCAGCAAGTGTTAAAGGAGTGAGGCAGAGGAAGATCTCTGCTCGAAACAGCGTGTGTTTACCCAACAGTGCCATGCCTAAGAGATTTCCTATGTCTATAGTAATAGAAGGGCAGCAAGAACATGATTTCACTTACAAGAAATGTAGATTTTTATGAAGAACTATTTGGTAGAGGAGAAGGATGATACCTTATCTGCCAAGACTGGAGAAAGTTTCATAGAGAATGTGGGATGTCACCCAGAAACTAACACAGCTTAATATTGTTAGAATTCCATAGGAAAATCACAGTTAGAGAATATATATGTTAAATACATGAATTGATAAGTTTTATGTACTCATATGGATTGGAAAAATAATGTTACCTTCGGGAGAAGAAAAGTTGACCCTTTGATTGGAGCATAGTGCTGAAGTTCATTGTGAGATTATAGTTTGGTTGCCTTCTATCCCACGTCAACTGTTTTGTGAGCTCACCTTCAAGCCAGTTTGCCTTTTGATGATGTATGACCTCTCAGCTTGCTCTGCTACCAGAGCTTATGATGGGAATCTCCTGGAAGATTTGTTCAGCTGAGAAACTGGGCATGAAGAAAAACAAGCATGATATATACAAGTTGTATATCTGTTGGTTACTGTAAATCCCTAAATCTACGTTTTAAGTTGAAAATTGATTCTTTTTTCAAGATGTGAAAGGTCAACTTTTCTATTACTTCACAAAAGAAGTAGTTGAAAATAGTTAAAAAAAATATGCAAGAAAAATTTTAACCATCCAAATAACTGCAATTAAAGTAACTCCCCCTGGTAACCCCAGTTCCGGTGACTCTTGTGTGCGCTCCATTTCATTCTCTTTGGGGAATCCAATATTCACAGTTTAGCTGTAATTTTGATTGAGTTTGCAATCCTAATTGAGGAACCAGTGAGGTACAGATTTTTGTTCTTCTGCATCCTGCCAGAAGGGTATTAGTCATGGAAGCTCAGAGCGTGCCATATATCAGCTGGTATGCAGCACTGTATTCTAAAATCCCGTTGCACCTCTGCCTCGAAACTCATCACAGGTCTTTGTTGTTTTGTGTCCCAGTGCAGTGCAGTTCTAAGATACAGCAATGAGCATTTCAGACTTCACATGTGGAGCTATTGTTGGCATATGAAAAACAGTTACTCTTCTCATCTGGTAACTCACCTTACTGGGCATCTGAAGTTTAATTCAGATTGCAATGGCAGTGAAATTCAATAGGTTACAAGTGTACATAGCCCCTCTGTTCCTATTAAGAAACTGAGGAAGGTCAGTTAGGTAATCCTGCTTTTCTTGAAAGAAAGCTGCCTTGAATTACCTCACGTTTACCTCCATCTACAATTATTTATATGCATAGGTAGTGCAGGCCTGCTGGTGCATGGTAACTTCTTTGTGGTCCAGAGCTCTTGATTAAAAATGTTTTCCATTGAAATGTCTCTGTGAAATAATTGTTTATCACAAAATCTTTAAGTTATTTAGCTAGGAGAAAAGTTAGTCATTGTGCTTCATTTTATTCTTCTCACAGGTGAGTTTAATAGAATTTTTTTGTTTGTTCTAATGCTCATTAGAGTAGTCAGGGCATTATGACAGTCTGTATTTTGCTCACTAGGGCACGTTGGTGTGTTCAAAGTAGAAATGAGATGGAAGTGACTGGGCTCTTGTCCTTTCCCTTTGTTTTGACTCGGGTAAAGTGAAATCTTCTTTCTTCCAGTTTCTCAGTTTGGTAATTGCTATACTTAATTTCTTTAAGGATTCCTGAAGTGAGAAGTATGGTATAACTGTGCATTGCTACTATATTTTTATTATATGGTGACTAGCCTAAGAAAAATAAGCATAAGCCAATATAACTCAATGATTTACAGTATCACGAACACTTTAGCAGCATGAGACAAATGCCATTATGTTATGATAGTACCAAAATTATTTTAATCCTTGCTGTTGGTTATGAGAAAGGATTACTTCTACTTTTCTCTTGTTTGTTGATGCTCTGTTAGCTTTTCTTTTCTGTTGGAGGTTGTTTTATAAATAGTCTTTTTAATGTATCTTTTACTCTTGTTCTGTATCCTGCTGGGGAAGTACTGAAAGAGCTGTATATACTTTTTAGCATCATTGGCTTTTTTCCTTATTTCTCTCTGTGGAGATGAGTCCTTACATAAATTACTTTAAGGTTTCTGTTTTCTTGAATTTTTTGTTTGTTGGTTTGGTTTAGTTTGGTTTTTGTTGTTTTTAAGTTCCCTTCACAATCTCCTCACTCTCCTCCTCTCCCCACACCCACCCTGTTACATTGTGAGGATAAGTGCTGAATAAACTGTTATTTAGGGTGCATCTGCTTTCAGACTTCCTTTTACAGATGTTGTTATTGCTTGGTTGCATCACTTAAACTTATCAGAAAACCATAGGAGCCACAGGCAGAAAAAGCCAGCAGCAGCCAAAGGTGGTGTTTGTCCTCCCCTGCTGGCACAGGTCACTGCTCATGCTTCCCATTGCTCAAGGATGGAGCCCAAGCAGACAAGGATGGTGAGATCCAGCTCATCAGGGTGGGCGGGGAACAAGGAAGAGGAGGAGAGCTGTTGAGGATGCAGTGGAGGGAGGACAGGTGATCTTCCCAAGCAAGGCTTGTTCATGGAAAGGATTGTGTCAGATCAGCCCCCCCAGCCCTGTCTCCTCCAAATTGCCTCCATTCCCGTGGTTCCTGCGGGGAGCACCAGCCACTCAGATGTCACACGCATCCTGCCTGCTTCGGCTCTGTTGATGTTGGTAGCTTGCTTCCTACTTTCATAATATACACTAGAGATTGAGACTGATACAGAGACATTGATACTTGGCTTTGATCTTCCTCTGTGATGCTGTGTGTGGAGCTTATGTCATTGCAGTGAAGGTGTTACTGGAAATTCTGTAATAGTCATACCAGTTTGTCCTTGGAACACAGCAGCATCACCCTCTCCTGTCTGGGCTACAGATGTGCTTGGTTATGTTTTTACTATCGTGGATGCCCTTCCATGACATTTTCTACTTGCTTTGATAGTTTTTTGCCAGTTTGTAACACCTGTCACACATGGTAGAGGAAGGTGCTGCAAGGGTATCAGCGAGCTGTACCTCCGTTTCAGCCGCGAACCCACATTTTCCTTGTTCATCCTTGTACTGCTGATGTAGTGGTAGACATTCTTGTTGCCTTTGATATTCCCTACAAGACTGAACTCCAGCTGGGCTTTGGCTTTTCCAGCACCACCCTTGTGTTCCTGTGTGATATTTGTGTGTTCATCCTTTTCTTGCTCTTCCTGCTATACTGCCTTTTTGTACTGGAGCTCCTTCACGTTTCATGTCTCTCAAACTGGTCTCCTGATGATTCTTGCTTTTCTGAGTGATTACATACACTAGTGTTGTACTTGGATCTCCTTAAAGACCTTCCAGTTCTCCTGTGCTGTTTGAGCCTTTTAGAGATATCTCCCATGGAATCCCATTTAGTTCCCTGACAACTTCTACTCTCCTGTAGTTGAGAGTCTAGATTGATCTGGACTAGATGTTCGTTAGTGCCATTCTTTCTTCACTCTCCTCAGGCTCTCAAACTCCATTGCTTAGAGGTCATTGCACCCACTGATTACCACAGCTCCACCTGTTCTTCTTTCCACACAAACAGTGGTCATTTTGTTTTTTTTTCCATATAGGATATTAGGAGGATGCAGTAGTGATCACAGTGAACCTGATGAGAGGTTCTTCTTACACGTACAATGGCAGCTGTTGCCATGTACCTCCAGAAAGCACAGGCAAAAAGCAAGCATACAGGAGCAGTGCCCGGGTACACCGGCCTGTACCTGTCTGGGGTAGCAGCTGGGGACCACATGAGCAAGAGGTGACATTTAGCATTGCAAGTTTTCACTGCTCTTTGAGCTCCATGGAGATTCTCCTGATAACCAGAGGCTGTGGTGTAGGTTTTGACCTGTAAAACCCTGTCTTGCACCTGCCTACTGGCATCCTGAGACTGCAGTAGGAGCTTAAGATGTAGTGCTATAAACCGTGGTGGCAATGAGAGCATTTCCTGTGACAGACTCTTGATTTATTTCCCATTACTTATAGTAGAACAGAGTTATGGATTTCTAGGGAGTCCATATGATGAGGTGTCTGGAGAGGGCAGAAGCTATGGTGTTGAGAACAAAAGACTTTAATGTTTCTTCCTTCAGCTACTAAGTATTGTGGAACAATGCTGTGTGATAACTTCACGGTACTATAAACATTATGTTTAATAGAGTACTTAGGGCATTTATACTGATATGTTGTTCTATTGTTGAGTAGAAAGCAGTAAAAAGTAGTGATGTTATTGATGGCTTTCAACAACAAAAAAGTCCCCTGTGGAAGTAGTAGTGGTCTGGGCCATAGTTTTTATGGCAGAACAGCAGTTTGGGAAGCTCCTGTCCACTGTTAACTCCTCTGAGGTTGTGCCAGTGCAGGGATGTGCTCTAAGCTAGAAAAAAAAAAAAGAAAAAACCAAAACACCTTTAAGAGTTTTTCCTCTCTAAATTCAGGTTATTTTACAGATCCAGGTTAAGGTGTAGGTATAAACTGATTAAAGTGTTAGATCTGCAGCATCCACAGTTCTGTGTGATCTGCAGGTTAAAACATGCTGTGCAAACATGGCACAGCAAACATTATTGATTTTTATGATAGAAAACTTGTAAAATAGCACAGAGAAATGGAAAAGCAGCCAAAACAGTCTCGTTGGCTTCTGAATAGTATTCATTTTACAGAATAAGCTAAAAAAATCCAGAGTGAAAAGGTAAGTATATTTATATCTGGTCTTAGAAAACAGTTTATAGTTTGACTTACTGAACCTTGAGTTTCTTTCCTTTGTTGCTGTACATATTAGTTTTCATGAGTGGATTTAGACTGAATGACTTGAAATATGCTTAATTTTTTTCCCTGAGTAACCATTCATAGTATTGATGGGATAAAGGATCAGTTTAAGACAACTGTTAACATAAGTGTGTAAGTTGTTGTTATTGAATACTCAAATATTAATTTATTCTGATGTTAGAATTCCATAAATACTTCTAGTCTAAAAAGAGGTCTCCTTGAGTTTCATAACAATTTTACTGTGTAGATTGTGACCTTTCTGTTGTCAGAAAAAAGAACAAGTATTTCTTAAAGGCTAGACAATAAAACAGGTGCCTTCTCTAGAAATTTGGTAGCTTTAAATGGGTTATGGAGAGACACTTGCGGCTTCTCTTAGATTGGTATTTGCAAGTTTGCCTGCAAACCCTAAGCTGAAAAGACACAAAACAGTACTCAAAGTATCATAGAATCATTAAGGTTGGAGAAGACCTCCATGATCAAGTCCAGTCTTTGACCTAATACCACCAAGTGCACTAAACCATATCTCAAAGTGCCACGTTTACTTGGTTTTGAACACTTCCAGGGATGGTGACTCCACCACTTCCCTGGGAATTCTGTCCCAGTGCTTAACCAGTTTCAGTGAACAAATTTGTCCCAATATCCAACCTGATAAAGTAAATTGAAATCACTTATGCAGAGTATGAAATATCTGGTCCACAGTGGAAAGCATGCTGTGAGCTTTTTCTTGAAATTGGATAATATTGAATACTGAATATTAAGTATTCAGCAGAGAATGTAAATATCTGCTTGGCTTTTAAGAACTGAAGGAGTTCTGTTACTTACTCATGGCACTGACTCAGGGCCAGGGTGTACCATGCAGGAACCTTAAATCTATAAAAACTGCTACCGTAATCTCTAGAAGTCTTTAACAGTCTTTAAAAGAATTGAAAGAAATCAATTGCATTAAATGTCCTTGCGTTTTAAGTCAGAGTAATGTATTACATGTTAGGTAATACCTTACTAACATAGTGCTTGTTCTTAGTTTTGTTTAAACTTTTCTGTTAAGCTAATATGCAGTACATCTACAGCCAGTAAAGTTTTTGTGAAGTAGTGAATTTTAAATATTCTTTATGGGCTAATTTTATTTGTATCAAATGGTGGGATGAAGTGCGTATGAGAAGGTTTATTGTTGATTATATACCCTGATTTTTTAATAAGTTCCTTGCTTTCACTCACATGATTTCTAAAATGATAAATGCTTTTGTTACCCATTAGTTAGTGGTGAGTGAAAATTACATCAGCAAATGTAGTTGGAGTGCATACTCTGTTAAGCTGTCTTTCTGTTTAAAAATTCCATAATACGATTAGATGAATTTGCCTTGCTCATTTTAAAATAAGGGAAAGTATCTTTTACCATCTAAAAGATGGATGACGTAGGTCGGTAACTGAGCCCTGACCATTTCTCTGGTGTGTTTAGGAGTTGCTGTTTACGTTGAGCGCGTTCCTGAACTGCAGCTCCGTGGCATAATGTCATTGCCAGAGAATACAATGGCTGTGCACACTTGTGGGTGCCATGGATGCAATTTAAATAAAAGCCTGTGTGAAGGAGTATGGTATAGGCAGTAATGGCATGAAAGGGTGAAGAGGCATCAGTGATGCTCTCAGTCCTCGGGAACTGAAAGTAGGCAGAGGGATAGAAATTCATGGTGGGAATATGTTGCCATGCCAACCAAGTAATTTCTCTAACAGGAGGAAACTAGTAATGAATAACTGCTGAGTGGGAACTTTAAGAGAAAAACATACTCTGTGCAAAATCAAAAGGTTACATTTTTGATAATCGACCTTCATCATTGCCCCTATGAAATTCTGCATTGGCAATCTGTCTGTCAGAGCTTCCTGCTGTCCTGTACCAGACCCTGCTGTGCCCATCTGCTAATCTGGGAAGTGCCTGCCTGTGGTGTGGTGATGGGTACCAGTCCTGAGCCCATGCTGCAGGCTGACCCGAGCCCTTTGTGGATCGTTTCTCAAGCAGCTATGAAAGCCAGATGTGGGTTTTACCAATCTGTCTCCCTTAATAGCTGTTCTGGGTGTTCCCTTAAATCGCTGACTGGCATATTTACTTTTTGTCTTCCTATCTCTTCTAACACAATGTGAAAACTCTGCAGAGAGCTGGCATCTTTTTAAAAAATACTTCTTTCTAAACCATAATAAGCCGTGTGTTCTGGAGCTTGGACATGTGTTGTTCGTGTTTGGTCTGTAGCTCTTTAAAGCCTTCTGATTTTATAAAAGAAGGAACAAAAAAAGACATTGAAACTTTGTCTAAAATGTTGATTTTTCTTTTTGTTTGTCTTGCCTTATGCATTGCAGAAGGAATTAGTAGTGCAAGGCACTTGCATTGCTTTACCTCCAGTGCCATAAAGCAGTGTTCAGCTAGCACCGTGATCTTTGTTCAGATGAATACTCCCCCTATCAGGGTTTGTGCACTTAGGGTGGTATGAGCCACCCCTGGGATCAGAAGAAGCCAAACGTGTTAGTAGGGAGTATCTCTGGATAAATTTGCCCTTGCTGAATTCTGAGCTGCTGCAGCTAGGCTTCTGCTCGTCCCTGGCATGGCCAGATATCATAGAATCATAGGATGGTTTGGGTTGGAAGGGGCCTTAAAGAACACTTAGTTCCAGCCCTCTGGCATGGGCAGAGACACCTGCCACTAGATCAGGTTCCTCAAAGCCCTGTCCAGCTTGGGCTGGAACAAATAGCTGTGCTGTGTACCTTGTGTGGATGGCTTGTGCTTCTCTGCTGCCTCCTCTCAATTCCCTTCTCCTTCTGTTGCATACATGCAAATCTCCGCTTTCTGTGCTTGTTTTAAATGATGACCTCTCCTTTTCTGGGCAGGGTGCAAGTAGTGCTTTCCAGCCTTAACAAGATTTAATACTCCTTGTAGTAATAACCTTACTATTAGTTGTAGTGAAGGCTGGGTCAGCCATTGGAAGAGGTTGTCCCATTCCTTTGTTCTTCCCACCTCTTTCGTTCCTCAACTCCCTCAACTGCCATCCCTGAACTGATGCTGGTACCTGCAGGATTGCTTAGTGAGCCAGTTCAGCATGACAACATGACATAAAAGTAGCTTGGAGGGAGGGGCGAAAAACGCAACAAAATTTTGGCTTTCTGAGGAGTCAGGCAAGTGCTGAAGTAGTCTCAAAGCAGAAGGAATGTGCAGGGAAGGGGAAGAGTGACAACGCCTGCTTGGATATGTGCTACTGTAATTCCTGGCTCGTGCCCTTAGTCATGCCGTGTGGATGAAGCGCTGTTTGGGCTTCGCCTTTGCAGTTTGCAGGTGCTAAGTGACTGAACAAGGAAGGCATTTTGACTCCAGCAAAAGACAGCTAAGTGACACTGCGTGAAATAATGGAGCTGCCTGACAGCACAGCCTGTACTTATTAGGGTGATACAGAGATTTCCCTGCAGCTCTGTTTTTTTCTGATGGAATCTGCTTCTGGTTTTCGTGTTTTGTTTTTAAATCTGTTTTTCTGAGCATGAGAGATTGCACGTGTAAAAGAACAGCAGTTCTCAAATACCACGGAGAGCTGTGTCTGAGGCTCATCCTTTATAGCATCTCTGTGTGACCTGTGCCATTGCTGGTAATGGAGTATATCAACATTTTGAGCTACACAAGGACCGAAGCCTTTATGCGAGTGATGTATCTGCATGCTAGAAGTCTTGGGAGCATGTCATGCAAAAAAAAAAAAAAATTAAAATGCAGTGGCAGAGATCTCTTAAGATTTATTGTGTCATTATCTCACGTGAAACAGTAAGATTGTCCTGGCATGACTGAGCAATAACAATGGTGTGAGAGTATCATTATTTATTTTGTCGTCCTGCTGATTATCCCTAGATGTTTCTGGAAGCCAAGGCATCCTCAGCAGTGAGGTCTTTTGTTTCATGTAGTTTCAAATACAGTCATTTCAAGGAGAGAAGCTGGATCTACATCACGTTTCCTTCTTCAGTACATTCCATAGGTGGGATGTGTTCATCTCTGAGTTAGTGAGACTCTGTAAGTGAGAATGGTTTCTCCTCCTGGCTTCTGTTTGCTTCTGTGAAACCTGACAGACAAGCCCCCGAGCACATGACTTGGAAGTTTACACTGAAAAAACATAAAGACTGATCTCTTTCCTTATTGACCCAGAGGAAAAATGAGCTCCATATAATATATACCCTTTCTCCTGAGTGTAATGAATCAGCAGTTACAGCTGTCCATAGAACCTGGAGGCTGCACAGCTCAAGATACAGCCCATGACATAATGTGGTTCCATCTACAGTCATAGGTTTATTTTTGGGAGATCGTTATTAATGAGTAATAATGAAGTGTTAATATAATTTAAGAACCATCTGGACAATGCTTGAGCAGGGAGGTTGGACCAGACAACCCACTGGTGGTCCTTCTGCCCTGACCCCTTATATGATTCTGTAACCTTAATATGCATCCCAGGAAAGGAACTCAAAATTAATAAACTACTCCTTTTTGTAAGAGGAGCTTCGTAACCTGGGAGTGATGCACCAAACATGAAATTTCAATGTTTTAATGTGGATAGAGCCTAGTGCTAGTGGAATGGCTTGAAAATGAAGGTCACTGGCAAATAGCAGAAGATACTTGATCATAATGGCGTTTAACATTCTGTGATCAATATGGATAATACTATTACTGGTTGGACATTGTTACTGTTACATGCAGCATAAAGGTTCTGAAACAGTTGCAACACTAGGGTTTTCAGTATGTGCCTAAGACTGTTTTCGTTGTGTGTTTCTTGTTCTCAGTATTTCGTTTATCTATAGCACTTTGTGTATTTCCAGAGATGTTTCTTAAAATTCACTTATCAGTTTGCTCTAGGCAAAAAGTGGCTAAATTGAAGCTTTCAAAATAGCCCTCTTCGTATGAGATACAGATAAATGTATTCATTATGGTTGAGCTTCAGTTAAAGGCTCAGTCTAATTTTGAATTCAGAGTGCATCTCCTCCTGAGTAAATCATCTCCTTCACTCTTACCCACCACTTCAAGTCTGACCTTGAGGAAGGCAAAGAACTTCTCATCATTCTCATAAGCTTGGGGAGGGGAAGAAAAAACAAGGTTGGACTCTGTTGGGCCAAGGAAAGCACTCTTGTCACGAATGCCCTGAGCACCTTAATCTGGTCAGATGTTAGGTGGAGAACCTTATCTGAGTTCAGTTGTCAGGGAAGAATGTATGGAGGAGAGTTTATCTGGGCTAACCAGCCTCCAAGTCAGAAAGGAATTAATAGATGAAAAACAACTGCTTCCATTGTGCCCTGATAAGAACAAGAAGCGTGTGCCTTTTGCAAAACCCGGGTATTTGTTTTGTTGTTCTCTTTGGGGACTGAGGTGAATGCTTCTCTAGATGATGTCCAAATGAATTTTGTGACCCTAATAGGAAAAAACAGCTTTTCATCTAAAAGGTGTGGTTTCATCTTTACTATGTTACGCTAACCCCTCTGTCATGTTTTCTCAGTCTAAAAATCATGGTTAAAATCTGGTCATCAGCGCTGTGTTTCACTACTTTTCTTAAATCTAAGTGCAGCTCTTGTCTTTTTTTAAGTATTTGGCAACCTGTTTATTAGATTGGTATCCAAATGGCATCTGACTGAGTACGTGGCATGACATCGAGTGGTAATATCCACAGAGGAGCTTAGCTGACACTTAACCTTTGTTATGTGGGCATGTGGTGGAACATACTGTGCATTAAAGCAGTTCATGGTTCCAGTCAGGTTGTGTGGGGTGAAGTGGTAGCAGTAGCAGGCTGATATATTCAGAATCCTCATAACCACTGTGGTGAGTCACGCCAAAGGTCCATTTGGCCACACACTCCAGCACAATCTCCAACAGGTGAGGAAAACAGGGAAGATGGAAAAGGTCCATGTTGTGTGATCTTTCCTAGGACATAACTTTGATCAGTCAGTGTTTTTAGGTGATTTTAAGCCCATTGCTATACTTGAGCCATTGTGTTTAATAGCCACTAGCGAACTCTTCCCAGTGAAACAGTTTAATCCCTCTTTTAACTCATTTATCCTTCTGATTTCTGTGACACCTGTGGCAACGTGGTGGTAAATGTAGGCTACTTCTTTTCAGTTATTTTGCAGCTGTTGTCTGCCAATTGCATCTGGTTTTATGTTGTGAAGAACAGTTTCCATGTCAGTTGGGATTTTGATGTTTATCGTAGGACTTCAGTCATCATTTTCCAAAACCTAAGCATATTATCTGCTTTATATATCATTGAATGTTCATGTCTCATATCAATCTTGTAACCTTTTCTACTTTTTTTTTTTTTTGCCCCAGTGCTAGCATAGATGTAAAATGTACGC
This sequence comes from Oriolus oriolus, assembly GCA_013400235.1. NCBI lineage: Eukaryota > Metazoa > Chordata > Aves > Passeriformes > Corvidae > Oriolus > Oriolus oriolus. Next base: position 1,245,781 of record VXBT01003513.1, on the reverse strand, counting down.
TAACATACATTTTCAAATATCAGGTTCAGGATTCTTCTTCATTAAGTTAAGTATTTAAATGCTAGATAGCAGTGTCTGAGCTAATCATCCTTAATCTTCAGGACCGGCAAGTCAGAAATCCTCTGGCTCCTTGATTTTTCACCACTGGGTAGAATGGATACCATAACCAGCGCAGATTAAGGTGTCAAACACATCAGTAGCATCTGGTGCTAGAGAGGGGGACCAGATCTATGTGCTGCATGTTGGATTTGTTCAGTTGTTAGGTGGTGTTTTGTTTTGGCCCCTCTCTGCATATTCCTTAGTTAGGATAACCTGCCTGACATGGTTGAGCTGATGTTCTGAGGCAAGTGGTCACATTTCTGTTGTCATTCACTACATATATAAGATTCTGTATTGAGTTTGCATGGCCAGGTTTTGGTAGTGGGGGGCTACAGGAGTGGCTTCTGTGAGAAGCTGCCAGAACCTTTCCCCCTGTCTGGTAGAGCCAGTGCATGGAGCTCCAGCATGGATGTGCCACTGGCCCAAGCTGGGGCCAGTTAGAAATGGTGGTAATGTTAATGTCTCTGTGATAACAGATTTAAGAAGGAAAAAAAAAAAAGAAAATTGCACAAATCCAATTGCAGCCAGACAAGAGCAGGGTGAGGATATGTGAGAGGAACAGACCTGCAAACACCAAGATCAGTGGAGAAGGAGGGGGAGGAGGTGCTCCAGGTGCCGGAGCTGGGATTTCCCTGCAACCAGTGGTGAAGACCATGGTGCACTTGCCCCCCTGCAGCCCATGGAAGTCCGTGGGGATGTAGAGATCCATCTGCAGCCCATGGAAGAGACCAACACCTGAGCAGGTGAATGCCTAGAAAGCAGCTGTGACCCCATGGGAGGCCCATGCTGGAGCAGGATCCTGGCAGGGACCTGTGGAGAGATGAGCCCATGCTGGAGTAGGTTTTCTGGTAGGACTTGTGACCCTCTGGTGGGCCCGTGGTGGCGCAGGCTGTGCCTGAAGGTCTGCAGCCTGCAGAAGAGTGACCCACGTTGGAGCAGTGTGTGGAGAACTGTTGCCTGTGGGGTGAACTCGCTGGAGAAGTTTGTGGAGGACTATGCCCTTTGGAAGGCACCCCACAGTGGAGCCTGGAGCAGGGGAAGGACTCTTCCTGAGCAGCAGCAGGAAAAATAAATTATGAACTGATCGTAACCCAATCTCAGGCTCCCTGTGCTGCTGCGGGGGAGGAAGTAGAGCTGAGGAAGGGGTGGGGGAAAGGTGTTATTAAGATTTATTTTACATCTCATTATCCTGCTCTGATTTCATTAGTAATAAATTCAGTTAATATCTACAATTTGAGTCTCTTTTGCCCATGATGGTATTTGGTGAGTGACCTCTCCCTGTCCTTTTCTCAACTCATGAACCTTTCCTTATGTTTTCTCTGCCCTGGCTAGTTGCAGAGGGGAGTGATAGAGCAGCTTTGGTGGGTGCCTGGCATTCAGCCAGGCTCAACCCACTACAGATAGAGATTTCCAATCAGTTTTCATGCTTTAGGTTTTGGTTTGCTTAAAGCAAAAATGCTCCAGCCCCTGCCCAAAAAGTCCTTGATCTAAATGAAGTTCATTCTTGAAAGATAGGAGCTTACTACCATTTTGCCCATGTCTGTCTTCCATGCAGCATTTAAAAGAATGGGTTACACATCTTAAACAAGAACCTGGCATCGTTGTGAAGGAAATGTTCTGTTTCCCAGGACAGCTCCTGTAATACAACCTATTGCTGCCAGGACAGCTACATTTACATGTCCAGTTTACAGGTCAGCCTTGTATATGCATGATAAGGGTTAGTTCTCTCATGTGCATTTTGTGTTATTAGCTTGTCACTCAGTATTGCGAGTTCATTCTGCAAGTCTTTGTAGATGGATATTGGATATAATGAATATCAGGAAAGTCTCTGAAATGTGATTTAAAAACCAGAAATGCCATATGTTAAGTGTTCTTTAAAGGGCCAAGAATACTGCATATTAAGTAACATGACCTTTAGTGCCAGTCTCTTGATGTAATTAGCATCGGTCTTCTCACTTAAGCAACTTCTGTATGTCAAGTGGCAAGTTTTCTTGGTGCGATGCTGCTGAGTGTGAAGCCCTCTTGCCTAGGCAGTGTAACTCTGTACATTGTGCTTTAGCTGTTACCTGCTTCACTTTTTCATTGATTCTGGGCTTGATTGGATAGGAAGTATACTTTAAAAAAAATACTTTCTGTGTCTACTTTGAAATGTAAAAAATATCCCTCAGAAATCACAGGATGATATATCTGGAAAATGCTAATGAGTTTATTGGTAATTTCTTCAAATAGGTGCACTGTTCTTTACAAGTACATTCTTTGCAAAGTCAGTAATGCGACCAGAGACCATTTGCTGTACAGCTAAATGCTGCTTGATTGTTTGTCGCTGTCTCATTGTTCTTAATTGGAACTATATTGAATTTAGGATTTGTGGAGATCTTAGTTTGTCTTTTAATTAAAAAATTATACTACTTTTTTTGACCTGCTTACCTGTGCCTGCTGTTCATAGGGGATGATTTGGATGTAATACAGTTTAAATTAAACCTTGTGAGTTTCTGCTGTTTTTCAGCTGTTTGTCTTTAACTTTTTCAGCTTCTGAAGTGTAATCCTCCTTTTCTTTCACATGAAGCTTGTCTTTGGCTTTGCTGCTCCATCTTTGGGTCCATTTAGTTTGGTGGGTGTGTTTTTCACATCCGTGGAGCCTCATCCGTGTGGCACTTCCATGTGAGGGAGGTAGGCTGGCAGGACAAGCAACACATTTCCTGCACTGTGCTGGGAACAGAAGTGGCGCTTATGGAGGCACCAATTCCTCTACACACCAGGGTCTCGGCTTCCCACGGTGTTGAGGCCCAGCTGGTAGGTGTGTATAGCAGTGGGGAATTCAGTAAACCATGCACTTGGATTGATTATTTCTTCTGTGACATGAATAAGAAAGCTGTAGTATTACTTGCAGTGTTTGAGTGCATCTTCCAGAGGAAATGGAGCAGTCATCAGTGATGGTGGAATAACAAGTACAATCTGTTGTCTTGTTCACTGATGGTTGTCATGAGCACTGAACAAACAGAGAGCTTTGCACACGTGATAGTGTGCAGTCACATAAATGAAACACGGGGAAAATGTTTTAGGAACAATGGTGAAATGAAGTCACCTGTGCATTGTCCTGCCGATCCCAGCAGGATTACTGGCAGAAGGCACCACTGGATGTGAGTTGATTATACGGGACTCTGGCTCCTCAAGCAGATGTCAGTGCCCCTTTGGTGTTGCCCTCAGACCCCCACTTCATTTCATTGTCACCATCCCATGGTATATGCCAGTACTGCTGCCAGCACACAGTATCCTCCTACCTTGTCTTCTTGGCTGCACATGGTTCATCTCGATTCCTTCTTTATCACCAACAGTAGCATTGCTAGTGCATCAGATTGAGGAATAGGTATACAAAAAAAGAAGAATTTTTTGGGAGGAAGAGGTGATTTTCAATCCACCAAGTCCGTAGTGCTGGTGTGCAAATCCCTGTGGCAGCATGAGGGAGGAGGCAAGTTGGGGGCAGGAGGGCGGTGGGGTTACTGCCTCTTTGTCATATCAGGTTTTAATGTCATTTTGCACTGGTGTGGTGCAAGTGCTACTCTTGGTTAAGAAGACCAAGGCAATGAGTTAATTCTTTACCTGGTGGTAGCTAGGCCACTTGTTGTTATATGAAGATTTTTCAGCCTGAAGGCCTGTTCTTCAGTATTTATAATTTTAAAGTTTGCATGAAAAGCATATCCCTTTGCTTACTAAGAGTGGGTTATTTCACTGGAGGGAATAAGATCAAGAAACAAAAGAAAGATGTAAAAAAGAAGAGAAAAGGTTGGCTTTTATTCCGAAAATAGATGGTTTTAATGACTGAACTCAGTGTTACTTCTGGGCAACAATCACAGATTTTCTAGGGTTTGTGGAGAGATTTCCACAGATTTATGTGAGTCAGCAGTTCAAAAATAGGACTTAAATTGCTGTTCACACTCTGGACAGCCTGATAAAATTACTTTCTTTTTTATTTTGAGGTTACAAGTTATTAGAAAAATATAGAAAAAAATGTACAGAAAATATTTTTGTTATGATTTTCTTCATCTGAGAAACTCTTAGTGCCTTTTTGTGAACAGATAACAGTTCCTACTAGGTAAGCACCAGCAGCAATAGCTTTGTATTTCCTGGAATTCTTTTAAAGTCTATTTTTCTATGAGTTTCAAGTTTAGTTCATGCTAAAGAGTTTGCCCCTGCTTCTTTGGGCAGCAGCGTTTGTGATTATCTTAAAAAGTTTATTATCAGATACTTAGTGAGAAAAAATAATGTCTCAATGGAAGCCAGTAGGGAGAACTTCTGACTGGTCTTCTGTTCAAAAGTTATTGGCAGTGTCAGATACTGTCAGAGTAAAGAACATTTTCAGTTATGTCCTCTGTAATTTTGGAGAAGCAGTCAAAATGCTGTTGTTAATTTTGAACAATCTAACTTTTGATCTTGGCTCCCTCACTCTTCTTGAGACCAGTGGTTCATATCTTAGCAGAGGTTAATTTCTTTCTTCATTTATATGAAATAAGTACATTGAATACTATGCACTTGGCTATGTGGGTGTGTTTTGGATGAGATCTTAAAAACTGAGATCCTGTTTATTCTGTGTGGGTGTTAAAGATGCCCCTGTTATGCTATATGCAGTTTGCAAGTTGCCTAGTACCATCTACCCTTTGAGAGGACTGCGTTTCAGCAGTGTTAAGTGTACATAGTTGCAAAATGTTTTGGGATCCTTCAGAGCGGTCTTCCACGTGAGACTATCTGTTGCACACATTTATTGTGCCTACTGCTGTAGTGTTCCACACCATTTGTCATCATTGTTTATTGCATTCACAATGGTTACTGCGTTAATCACATAGTTTCAGAAAGTAATCATCTGTTTAATATTTTGAGCTGACATGGCTTAAGTTTCATCCAGACTTCTATAATGATGTGAAAAAAATTTAGCTGTGAGCTGCTCCCTGGCCTTCAGAAAGTGTGTTAATGATTGCCGGGAGCCATGACTTACCCCTGTTACTGAATCAAGCTGCAGATATGCAGGACTCCATGGAATAAAAGCCATGCAACGTCAGGCAAGTATTCAGTTTGTCTGGAAGTCTAGGATTTTACCCTTTTATGTAGCATTTGTGACTCCTCCTTTGGAATCCCTCAAAGTCAGACAAAATTATCATTTATAATAATCCTGTTGGGGTGAGTTAGTCCATAATTTGTACTAATACTCAAAGAAAAGCATAATAATAGGCTAATATAGAGGTAATGTGTGGAGCTAAAGACAGCTTGGCCTGAAGATATTTCCATGGCAACAGAAAGGTCCCTACAGATGTCTTCCTTTTAAACCTGATGCTGTTTATTAAAGGCTGTCTGTAGTACAATCTGTAATTATCATTAGGTAAAGAAAGGTTGTGAATGTGGGTGTACTGCTTGGCTGATGCTTTCTGACTGATTTGTTTAGCACAGCTTTGAGATACAGTTACAAAAGAATATTAAAAACCTGAGATCATTTAGCAGATTCCCTCTGCAGGTAAGCTGAGACTTCATTTGACACTGTTGGCCAGTCTGAGAGTGAAGTATCCAAACAGCAGTACAGGGATGATAGTTTGAAATGCTGACAAACTCTTTTGGCAATATGACTATTAAAGATAAAAGATCATCAGAAGCATGCTGGACAAATTAAAAAATGCAGAGCTGCAGATAGTAAGGGATGTAGTGCACAACAAAACAAGGTTTTGTAAATAGCAAAAAGCTTCTGTCAGTAAAGAGAGACAAAGGAAACTGTAAAACTGTTACCTGTGGGAGAAATTGAGAAAATAATTGAAGACAGAAGTTGGAATACTAGTCTACCTGTCTTCTGTCTTTACAAAGAAGGTTGATTGGTATCAGCTACTTAGCATGGTTGAAGCTAACAGCAAGGTGGAAGGAACACAGAGTGGAAAAAGGACAGAACAGGTTGAAGAACCCTTTCATGAGTTAGAAGTATTCAGGTTTATAAGCTTAAGGTGGAGTTTATTCTTTTCTACCCAAACAACTACTGGAAGCAGTTTTAAGTCCAAGAGCAAATACCTTGTAAAAACTGTAAAGGACAGGTGATATCCCAAAAGAGGGCACATAGAGAGTATGTTCTTAAAAGAAAGAAAGAAGGAAGATCTTGTGATTGCAGACCAGTCAAACAAATTTGCCACCATGAAAGATTCTCAGAGATATAACTCTTCAAAAGCACATGCTCATGAGAAAGTGTAAGCTGCATGATTTATGACAGTTTTGTAATTAAGCACATAGACTTTAAGTCTTCTGGTTGGTTACAGTACTGAGGACAAAAACAATGACTGAATGTAATGAGCTTGTGAAATGGGTTTTATGAAATGACTGCTTGAGATAGAGTGATTTGGTGACACTGTAGCTCAGCTGGGGTGAAAGAACAGTCAAAGTGTTTCTTCTCAACTTCAGTAAGACTTTGTCATATGTGACATCTCAGACACAATCTGGAGGATTTGCAGTGTGTATGAAATGATTAATATGTGGATGACTGCAAACATCCACAAGCATGTGATGTGGATGACTGCAAACAGATAAAATGGTGGTAGTACTCTGTTAGGCAGAGGAATGTGTATCTGGTGGGGTTATCAAATTATGGATGGTAGGATGCAGTTGAACATAATCACAGGATCACAGGATAGTTGGGACAGGCAGGCACTTCAGGACATGGTCTGGTCCAGCACTCTTCTCAAGTAGGACCACCCAGAACAGGTTGCTCAAGGCTATATCCAGTCCATATATGCATGTCTCCAAGGACGGAGGCTCCACAACCTTTCCTGGCAGCTTGTTCTTCCAGTATTTGATCATCCTCATAGTACAAAAGTTTTTTTCTCTTAGTTTAAATGGAATTTTCTGTGCTTCAGTTTGTGCCATTGCTTCTTGTCCCACTGGGAAAGGTCTGGCTCCATCTTACATACTCCCTCTTATAGGTATTTGTTATAAACATTAAGATGCCTCTGAATGCTCTCTCCATGTTATGGATATACAAATGTTATGGTTTAGGAATGGTATTCTCCACTTTAGTGCTCCCACTGAAACTGAATGCTGCTTGCTCCCCGCTCTTTTTCTTCCCTGTGGTGGGCTGGAGAGGAGAATTAGAAGCACAAAAGGCAAAGATCATGGGTTGAGGTAGGGACAGTCAGCAGGAAATGGCAATGAGATAAGGAAATGAACAGTAACAGCAAGAATATTAATAACAAAAGTGGACAAAAGAGAGAGAGATTCACATGCAAAAAATGCTCACCGCGAAGCTCAGCCTGACCCCAGCCACGCCACCACAACCGCTTCCTCCAGCTTAGAACTGGCATTATCCAGCCACTCCTTCCGGCTCAGAACTGGTGTTATCCAACCGCTTTCTCCCACTCAGAACCAGTGTTACCCAAGCAGTCCTTCCAGCTCAGAACTGGCATTATCCAACCCCTCCCTCCAGCTCAGAACCAGCGTTACCCAGCCGCTCCCTCCAGCTCAGAGCCAGTTACCCAGCTGCTCCCTCTGGCTTGGAACTGATGTTATCCAACCGTTCCCTCCAGCTGGGAACTGCCACTACACTTACTTGACCAGAAGGAACCCCTTCTCCCCAGAAGAGACTCCCTTCTCCCCTTGTCCCTGGCAATGACATGAAGTGGTATAGAATAAACTTCCCTGTAATGGCTGTGCTCCCTCCCAGCTACTGCGGAAATTAGTCCTGTCTTGGCCAGAACCAAGACAACAAAGCCTGTGAACTTCAAGCTGGAGTGCATGTATTATAGAAGACCTGATTAAAATTTGTAAGATGGAGGTGAGATCCAGATCATTAAGAGGAAGATCAGTACAGAAAATTAACAAACAATTTTAGACTGGGAAATCAAGTCAGAAAAGGCATAACATAAAATAACTGGATAGAAGTTTGATGGATAAACATTCACTTAGTCTAGAAAGGAGAAAGAAGGGCAGCATCCAAATTTTTTAAAAGGCTGTTTATAGGCAGCAAAATAAATATTTCATATTCTCTGAGACTATGATGAGAAATTTTAGTTTTCCCAGGAAAAACCTTGTAACTGATGATAGCTAAGCACTCTTAACAGATCATCTTCTGAGATTGTGAAACCCTAGTTCTCAAAGTTTTAACATTAAATTGAACAAAGCTTTCTAAACCTATCTGATTCAACTTCTAGGACAACAAAAATAATTAGTTTCTCCCTTATTATCATGTGCAATCTTACATTTCTCTGCTGCTGTGATCTTCTACGAAGGGATTTTTCATTGTTGTGAGGGATGGGGTGTCCTTTGAATGTGCTTTAGGATGTCATCTGTCACTGTTACCTTAGAATTTGCTTTTTTAAATGTTTTGCCTGGGTTTTAGTTAGGAACTGAAGCAAATGTGAAAACCTGAGTCAGCTGTTAGAATTAGGGTGATCCTCTAATTAGGGTGATCCTGTAGTGTGTGCATGTCTGATTAGGGGCCAATTCCATCATTACTAGAGGAAAAAATTCAGCAGCGGTCCATTTTACAGTGTTAATAAATTATGCCCTCGTGAGTTTTGCTCACTTGTTTGCCTGGAACTGACATTTTAAATTGCAGTTCAGTCAGAAGATGTTAGTTGATATTCATGGTAAGGTTCACATCTGCATTTGAAATGTAGTGATTTTGGCAGCTAGGTAAACAGCGAGTAAGAGTGGAGGAGAAATGTGGCAAGTAGATTTGTGAAATTATTTTTTTATAATAATATCTTGCATGAATAATATGGTATAGTGCTCTTCTGTTCATATTGATTGAGAGGCATTTTGCATAGTATTGTGTGGTACATGATCTCAGCTGAGATGGGAGTGAGAATACACCACCCCAATGACAGAAGATCTGCTAAAAATGGAGGGACATCTTTGTGTGCTTGAAGACAAGTATATCAACCTTTGATTTATTGCTGGCCTGTCTCTGCAGAACTTTGCCGGTGCCTATTCAATGTCTGAAACTTTCCAAAAAGTAAAGAGAAATTCTGACTGTTTCCACAGCATTTAAAAAAAAAAAGTAACTCAGACATACAAGACAGAAGCTACATACAGTTGAGCAAGTACTTTTGCCTTCCTCTTCTTTTTCTTTTTGATCATCATTTTAGCATGTCCTGAAGATGATTATTTTTATTGTTTATTAAGTTAATCCCAAGTTATATTTGTGTTAGTGTCTGTTGGGAGAAGAGAGAAGCAGTGGTCTTGCAAACACAGTTACGTCTGTTCCTTGAGCCTTGTGAACCAGAGCATTTTGTTTCCCTTATTTTCTCAGAGCCTTACAACTATTTTGTGCTTAATTGCAGCTTGCCTTAATAGCAGGAAGATTCCTGGGGGGTTGTCTATTTTATTTGAATTAGACAGTGATGGTTGCTGAGTTCTAGAAGTGTGAAAGCAGAGATCCTGATGTACTTGCTTGAGGCTAGTCAGTCTCTGAGTTGAATGATAAGCTAGCGTATTTACTTTTTAACCATGTTTCATGCTGAATACACTTTTTTAATGTAAGGACTGAATCATCGGCTAGTTTTTAATAAAAATGAAAACATAAACCCCAGGACTTTCTTTGTAAAGCTTTTCTTTGTAAATTAAATGAAGAGTGAAGGAGGCACCTACCTCAGCCTCTGCTTTATGCAAGCGTAGATAAAGTGACTGATGCAGCTACAATCTGTGGCATCTGTAGATGAGATGAGTTAACATTATGCAACCAATAGAGTCCTTCCTTTCCTAGTGGTATTCGCAGTGGGAGTTTGGATTTTGTATTGCCTTTGGGATGCAGAAAAATTCTGTCACAGGACAGAGCTGGTCCTGTTTCTGACTCTCTAAGCCTGTCCTTTATCCTTTAGACTAATCAGTGCGAAAACATGGCTGTATTTGAACACATAGCTATTTTAGTTTATTTTCCAAGTGTTCTTCAGCAGAAGAGTGGCTGAATCCATACTGATTTAAACTCCCCATAGCTTCCATCACGTACAGAAGGGTGCAGGAGGGCTTTTCTGAAGGATTTTGATGTCTGGGAGTTGTACATGACCAAAGCCAAGGCATTTGAGTGTGACACTATATTTTGTATTGCTTGCTTTCTTGTACATCACAGATGTCGGAGAAATACTTGGTTTTTATTCCCTGTTTGTTTGTCCCAGTTGTAATTATAATCCAAAAAGGGCAGTGATACATTTGGTGTGCTTGTTAAGGTCAGTGTGAAGTTTGCATTTTCACCTCTGTAGGAGTTACAAACATCTAGCAGTGCTACAGTTGGAGTAGTGCTGGAGGGAACTGGGGGAGTCTGGGACACTGTGAATTTTTGGACACTTTCAAGTCTCTTCTTAAATAGCCTCAGAAAACAAAAATGCTGTGGCAGGCATCGTGTTTCACCCGATTCTGATCTGCTGTTGTGTTTTAGATACTTAAAGCGATCTGATCACTGCTTGCAACTCAAAACACAAACGGAAGAAGCCCCAACGTTTTTCCTTTCAGGTTCTGTGTGCTGCTGTTCTGCACACTCTGTGCATGTCCAAATCAGAGAGCTGCTGCTTGGCATTTCACTCTTCCCTGGGTCAGTTAAGGTAACTGCTCAGCTTCTAGTGTTGCAAAGAAAATGAGCTTCATACACTTGAATTTAGAAGCTTAGATAATTTCAAAGTCAGTTGGAGGCAAGCTTGATTTTAAGATACCTTCCTGTAGCAGTCATTGTAATAGGTTTCTGAATGGTGTCAAACTGCAAGGCAGCTGTTACCTGAAAGAACTGTGTTTATTACTGCTGGAAAGCAGTAATGAAAAGGACTTTCAAAGGAAGATGATAGTTAGCCAGCAAAGGATCAGAGTTGAAAGTGCCTGAACAATGAGGGTGCTCTGGAAAATACGCAATTTTTAGAGCTGCAGGGAGATAACACATCAGTGTGCTTTGCTGTACTGTGTGAGTCTGAGTTCACAATCTAATTTTTGCAAGGATGTCAACTTTACAGTGAGTGGGGTTCAAATGTCAAAACTCAAGATACATCTGTCCAGAAGGAACCCCCTATACTACAATGAAAACTTAGCTTAACAGTAGTAAAAACAACCCCAAATGTTGCCTAATGGAAGGTACTGGAAAAATACTGAACTGACATGGTTCACTTACAAAGACTTCATATAAGCTTGCTATGCTATGTCTTGGGTGGGGGGAAGAAGGAGAAAAGCTCTAAAGAAGGAGTCTGAGGAGTATCTGTCATGACACTGCCTTCTTTTTAAAAGAAACTCTACTTTCTACTGAATAGAGAAAAGATGTCTATGAGTTTCTTTTTTTGCTTGCTTACTTGTATTTTTTCAAACTTTCTACGTTGAATGGAGTGTTAGAGGACCACTTTCTCTTCTTTTGCTATACAGCACCCTTGATGTAGAAAAGTTGTGAGAAACTAAGCAAGCATAGTCCATGGAAGTATTTTGGGTTTAGATTGCCTTTATAGACAAACTTCTGAATTCTTGGGCTTCTGGATTCTTGGTGCATATATTTAGTTGAATCCACTCACCAGGGCACTGGGAATATCTGAAGGCGTTTGCTGTTGAATTTTCAGCATTTACATTGAATATTTCCTAACTTTAAATATGGAAATTCATAATCTTTGGCCCCTGACTGTGGCTGTTGTTAAAACATTTGATTGATTACGCATGAGAAAGAAAAAATACATGAAGAAGGCTGTCCAATTTTTGTGAAGTTCTCAGTTTCAGACTAACAGCTCTTTTTCCTAGTTGTGACTGTAGCTGAGATCAGAATAAAACCCTGTTGCCCACAGAGTGTTGGTAGTGATTGAAAACAGCTCCTAATTTAAAAATTGGCTTCTCCTTGGTGCAGAACTTCTCGTATCAAATTTAATCTCTCTCCTGCTGTTCCAGTGGTTGGGATAGCATGTCTGGGAAGAAAGTCCAAGTAAATTCTGGAAGACATTGCACAACAGCATGAATCAAGAATTCTGGACAAGAAGGTAGTTTCTGGGGCAGGGGTGGGGAACTAGTGAGAAGACCATGCTTTTATTATGGCTTAAGTATGCGGTGCAGAGTAGAGCAAGGAGAGGTTGTGCCATGTGATCTCTGTGGGTGGCAAGAGATAATGTTTAATGTGTGGGAATGGCCTTTAGGGACATAGTCTTTATAATGCTATCTGATTTAAAACTAAAAATATGACTTGCTGCAGCCTTCTAAGATATCTTGTAATTCTGTGCCCTCACATCTACTCCAAGAGCCACAGGATGAGGTTTGATAGAAATAGATTTAGCTGCTGTTGTAATTGGCAATGCCATATCTGTTATTTCCCTCAGGTTTTATTTCTTCTTTGGCCTTTGTGTTCCCAGATGTCTTTCTGTGGCATCTCCTATGAGTGCAATTCTTGTGTCTCTGTAACTGCAAACCAGAAGGAGTTGGCTGTAGTTACCACTGCTTCTGTCCAGTTTTGGCGAGAACATAGGAGTAATGTTCTTTCCAGAAGCTTTGTTCATTTCCTCAAAACACATTAAATATTTCAGTTACTTCTGAAATTTTTTCACTTGGCTTTTAATACCAAGCTTGGTAGTGTAGAAGAAATATAAAGCCAGTAAAAATAGGGTATGTTAGGAAAGGAGACATTTAGATCTTATCAAGACAACCAGAAATGTATGAAGAAATGTATGAAGAAAGAAAAATGTAGACCATGTTTCTCTCAGAAGGACTTGTAGATGACTATATTAAAGTGGCTGATGGTTCACTAGAGAGCTGACGATGCTCCCAGTGCAACTCAGGCCTTTGCCGAGGGACGTATCCTGTTGGACAAAACTGCATATGTGGGCAGACTCCTAGGAAGTAAACTTATGAACCTGCATTAATTACTGACACATTCTCTTTGAAGACTACTGGAATACCCAAAGGAACAAACTGATGTAAAATTCATGTCAGAGTTTTCTGTAAATGGATCTGTTCCTAATAAGACTGTAAAGTCAGTGAATTATGAATGCTGTGTATGGGGGAGGCACATGGATGTGGCAGAAGGGGAATAGAGCTGAGGTGAGGGGAAGTCCATGTTTCTTACAAGCCTCTTCGGCCAGTAACATTAAGGAAGCAGCACAGGAGTATTTAACTCATGTTTGATATTGCCCTAGAACCTCTGTCTTTGCGAGTTTGGTAATTTTTAGAAGTTGTTTAGATTTGTTGTCTTAAACTTGCACCTTGTAAAAAGAATGATTAATGAAATTTGCAAGTATAAAAAGCTTTTGGAATTGAGGATGGTTTATTTCTGAGTGCTGTTTACCTCTTTGGTTGCAATTATTTCAATAACTGTCTGAAGATTAAACTTCCTTACTTTCTCTCGCAGATAAATCAGTGACAGGATCAAAGTACTGAAGAGCAGGATCAGGAACTGTTTGACCTGTCTTGAAGACTGAGACAGAACAAAGCTTCTTTCTTCTGCTTGCATACGTTTTCCCTGATACTTTTTGTGCACCTTTTAATTGATTTATTTCTCTGTTAGCAGAAATTCTTGTGCCTTGAGTACCAACTAGCTTTACAAGTTGGAAACTCAGATGTGTCCTATAAACCTAAGAATTTTCCTTGGAAATACAATCATTTGGTAACCTTGGAATATTTCTCAAAGGTAGAACACATTTCAATACAGAAGCTTTGCAAAACAGTGTTGTGTTTTGTTTCCAGGTCTTCTAAATCTTTGAAGAGTTTTGACAGTTCTGTTCTTCTGAGTCTCTGCTGGGCCTGAGCTGAGATCGTATTTAGGGATATCTGAAGAATTAGAAATAGGGTTGGTTTGAAGGACAGACTGTTTCAGTTGACTGCAATTTTCCTGAATTTTAAAGGAGCCCTGAATTTGCTCTGGGACATACCCACAGGTTCTGGTGAAGGCCGTTTTACCCAAGTCAGTTCATTCACCCGCGGTGCAAAACTCATGCAGAAGGTTTCCTGGGAAGTACGTGCCTCTGTCTCTTTCCCCTTCCAGTGATCTGTGCTGCAGCAGTTGGGAAGCTGGAGCAGAGTAACCTTCCCTGGTTAACTGACAGAGAAGAAAGAAATGGAAGGAACCATTATTTTCCTGTCAAGATTTCCCTGAAACAAAGAGGTGTGGAATTATGCATGCTGAGGGGTGTCTTTGGTCCTTTGATTACCAGCAGAGGCCCAATTTCACCATCAAAAGCATTCTTAATTATAAGCCCTGTTGAAAAGGCTGCCTTGAACGTTGAAGAAATGTTATTACAGAGCACATCTGTCTTTGCTTAGGTGATCTGCAGGCACTTTGTGGGAATGTTTTATTAAAAACGTTGGAAGTACACTGAAAGTAAAAGAGAAAACAAGAAATATGTTATTTGTTTCAGTTTAATCACAGCAGAAGGTGTTGCATCACTGAGGAACTCGAATAGCTGGTCCTGGCTTGAGTGTGAGAAAGCTTCCTGCTTTGCTGCCTTAGCAAAGCCCGATATTCTCCCCCTGCAGCTGGTGACATAATGTGTATCACAAGGTCTTCCTCAAATAAAAGACATCCATCTTGGTTATTTTATGAGTCTGCTGATTAAAGAGATTTTATTGTAATTACTATGACTAAAAGGCTACCGCGGAAGATGGAAATGTTAATTTACAATCTGCTTGCTGACCAAGTGTCATGTGATAATGGATTGGGACAGACTGTGGTTTGCAAATGGACCTGAATATTCAGAGCCACTAATTTGAAGTGGCAGATACGGTGCCATCATGCAGGTTTCAGAAGGGGTGTGTTTGATTAACCAGCTACGGCGCAGCAGTGGTTATGCGACACAGGTTGGTTGAGAAATGATCACCTTTGGTTTTACATTGGTGGTGGCCATGTACATGGTAAAGGAAGAGAGGGAAGAAGCAGAAAGAGGAACAGGGCTTGAAGGTAAATCTCTGCCCTGTAGTAAGCAGAGTGTGCTCCAGACCCACCACAGCACTTACATTTCCAATTTCCATTAAACAGTGGGGATTTACATACCTATCCTAGATATGCAGATCAGGTCTTTAATTCTGTCTCTTAAAGATGTATATATAGTCACAAATGTTGTATTTTTCCAGCTGCAGCATTGGCCCTGCTCTTTATTCAGAGGCTTTGTAACTCAGGATGCAAGATGTCAGGCACCCACGCTCTGATATGGTGCCAAAAGATCTGAAAGTTTTATAGATGTGGGCTCAGGTATTTCAGACAGTAATAGTGGTGGTAGCCTAATAGCAGTTTGAATGAGTTTTACTGTTTCTATGGAAATTTTGAAATAGAATATTCCATAGAAGAGGGATAATCCTTCCTGAAATCACCCATCTTGATCTACATGTCCTGTTAAAAAGGTTATCCTAATTTGTAAACTTAAAAAATAATTTCTACAAATTTTAGTTCTTAATGTATGTTACTGAAATCTCATGTAAAGGTTAATTTATTTGTGGTACTGTTGAGTCTTGTTACGGGCTCTTAGTGGATGACTGTACTGAAATGTTAACTGTAACTGGCTTGAACTAACAATAAAAGAGTATCAATTAAGTTGTTATTTTGGAAAGTGATACTATATTATGGAAAGAATAGTTCACAGTGCAGAACACTTCACTGCGTTTGTATTGTAGCTTTGAAGTAAAGTTTTTCAGTTGTTCACTCTAAAAGCAGTGATGTATCTGATAGCATCATGCAGAATTTTGGGGTTTTTTTAAAAAAATTTCCTACTGTTGTGTATGATAATTTAAAAATAAGGATAGAACTTAAATGCAGATTCAGGATGACTGATAAAGGGGTGTTTAGGTAGACATCGTTGCTTTACAGAGCAGTGTATGACATGTTTCTGTGATAGCATTTAAATTATGTATGATTTGTAAATGATCAATTACAATTGTGCTCCAGTGGTGACAGTGGAAAAGAGGAGTAGCAACAGCTTTGTAGCATTAGGTGTGTTCTACACACTGAAGGATTGCAGGCTGGAAGCAGCAAGTGCATGTGTATTGTATGTTAGGGGTTTGTTTCTGGGAGATAGTCACCAGAACATATTGTATATTCAGTACAAAAATACTTCTTGCTGAATGCTGTGAGCAGCTACTGAATATCTGAAGAAGATAGAAAAAATAAGAAGCCAGAGCTGAAAAAGGCGTTTTAGTGATTGGCCCCTAAGGAGCAGATTCATGAGCACAGCTTGAAATCTAATGGGATTAGAGCTGATGTTATTAGAAGTCACCCTTTTCTCTTTTGATCTTTGACAATGTTAGGACAGTATTAGGGTTTTGCTGGTGTCATAAGCAGAAATGAGTTGGAAATTCTCAAACTCAAATATTTATTGGGATATTGAGGCGAATAGTAATAAAATCTTAACTGGCTAAAAAGGAAGAAGTGTTGCTCATTAGTGTGTGTTTGGTTTTTTTTTTGTAAAGGATTTGCAAAGATAAAAAAACCCCAGAGGAACAAATAGATACTCAAGGGAAGTCTGTGTTTCATACAGATTTTTCAGTTGTTCTTCAGGTCACTGAATAGAAACGCTGTGAGTCAAAGAATAGACCTGGCCTCAGAAAAATTGTCTTTATAATATATGTCTTTATATGTATAGATAAATAAATTATATAGTGTGAATATCTATCTCTATACAACTATTTTAAAATATTTTAATTTGTATTTTATACTTTCTGTATGTGTATCTCTATGTAAATAATAATTGTTCCACTCTTCTTGGTGGATCCCAGGATGAAAGGATTTGGGCTGGACATTACTATAAAGAAATGCATTCGCAGGCTTGAGCTTAGATAAAAGCCTTGTCACTTGTTGATATCAGTTTAAAGTCAGAATGGAAAGGATGGAGTAATTTGGTAGGTAGTGCCAAGGCAGATGTTTAAGTTATGAGGTGCTTATTTTGGGGTGGCAAAAGGAAATCTACTGCTGTGTTTATTGGGGATTCTGGATTCCACCAAAGTAAAAGCACTTATGTCACCCATTCACTACCCTGAAGTGTGTATGATGTGTTTATTGACTTTGTCACATCTCTTAACATTGAGGCAAAATGTCAGTGGATCTGTTATAATTTTATTAGGATGTCATTTGTGATAGAGCTGATACGCCACAGAAAATAGTTGCTGACCTATATGTAATTATCCTGTGACTGAGACTGCTGCTGCGGTGGAAATCTGTGTTCAAGAGACCATGGAGGATGTACCAAAAGCATGGGTCGGTCCTTGAACTAATGCCAGATCCTGAGTTGAGAGGCAAGGGGGAAGGAGGGCGATAAATCTTGACAATGCACAGCACTGCTGAAGAGCACGTGCACTGTAGTGCCAAATAAAGATGCTGCAGCTCACTGCCATCAGCGTGGGTTTGGAAGGTAGCTGGAGTGCCATTTCTAGCCTGTGATGACATCGGGTAGGTCTCCTGGCGCTGGTCCCAGGCAGCCTGTGGTGAGGCTGCCAAGGGCTTTGTGGGGAGCATGATTTCGGAGACATGCTTCAGCTGAGTGTATGAAAATGTTGTTCAGTCATTTTTTTCCAATTTTCCAATTTTTTCATGTTTGTCCAAGGTTTTGACAGAACTTTGAAGTATTATTTTGTGGTGTGACTTGACTTCAATTTCATGTGGCCCACAAGGGAGGGGACCTAGCTTTCTCCTTTGATGCCATCATTGACACTTCGCATGCCTTCATTGCATCCTCAGTCTTGTTTTCACTAGGAAAGAAAAGGTGATTCTTATTGACTATAAACAAACTTCTGGAGATCTCCTGGCAAGTAGTCCCATATTCCCAGAGCTCGATGTGTGACTGGCAAATGATGGTTAGCAGTACTGCACATAGCAGCCTTTGGCCGTAATAAGATCTTCTGGTCTCTCCAAAGCAGTGTCTTGACATGACTCTACCAGGAGAGGTGTTCATTGTCCTGCCATCAGCCCCTGGCATAAAAGAGGTTTCTGTGCAGTGAATGTACCAGCACTGTGTGGCTGGGATAAAAGCAGTGATTCATCACCCAAAAATAAGTGCTGTGCTGATTATAGCTGCCAAATACTCAGTCATCAGTTTCCTCCCCGTTAAGCATTTGCCATCTCTCATGACTGTGGTGTAAGCAGATGGTGGGCGGCAAGAGTTAACCATTAATGAAGTGCAGTCATTGCTGGAGCAGTGGTGGTCTTGTAGCTGCCCCAAGGCTTTTGGGACATGTGAGGCTGGGTCTGCAGTCTTCCCCTTTTTTTGGTAGTAATCTTGGTATTTTAAGCAAGCAAAAAGCTACAGCTCATTGTTCTTGGAGATGAGTTAAATTTAGTTGCTATTAATGGAAATTAAATTTGGTTTTCATGTTTGCCATCTTCTTCATCAGAAATTGTAATTCCATAAGGTGGACCAATTCAATACATCGACTTCAGCTCCAAACTGAACTTGGTCTCAGGCACCTGTGCTATTTTAGTAACCACACAAGTGTTGTATTATCTTTCCATTTGTTTTATATCTATAGTAATAGTATGTAAATCACAAATTGTATCAGGTTACATTGTGGCTTCAGTAATATAAACTCAGACAATATTTTAATTTTCAGTAGTTTTTTGATACACTGTAGAACAGAAAAGACAGCAATTCACATGTGCTCTGCTCATTCTTTCTAATCGCCCATGTATTTTTAATTTTCCTTTTTAAAAATGTCTCCATCATGAATGCAAATAATGAATCTTACTCCATTTTATCAAAGTAGTTCATTACTATAGAGATACTTTTATTGTGTTGGTCACTTCTGAGTTTTCTGTTGAGAATCAATTGAAACACTTCACTGGTTTCTGGTATTAAATATTCTTAATAACTCCAGTTCTCTTGATTGCACTAAAGGTGTTAATATCCTTCCTGGGAAAGCCAAGCTGAAGTTAAAATCCGTGATTCTGAACATCCTTGAAGTCTAATGCCTTCTAAAAGCCTATAAATGGGGCCTCATTTAAAGAAGAAGAAAATAAGTCTTTCTGATGCATCCTATTGTCAGCACTGTTTTAGTTTGGATGAGTAACATTGTGCTATTTCTGCTACCTACTGTGCTTTTAATATTTTTACTGCACCTTCATTCTGACCCATGTGTACCTTTGGCCAAAAGTTAATCTGGACAAAATGATATTGGCAGATAGAGGAAATAATGTTTTCTCAATGAGATTTTCCTTTTATGGAGATACTTTGCTTCACTTTTTCATTACCTACCCACCCTGTAGTTTGAGGTCTACAGTGAAGAGTTAGAAAGGGGCTGCTTATGCAACTCCCAACATGAAATCTTGCTTATGCCTTGGAATGTTTTAATTAGGGTGAGAGATCTCTTTTTGCACCATACAGGTGGAATATTAGAAAAATCATGAAGGGATGTGTTTTCTGACCTTAGTTTTAGCTCATTTCAATGCGTATATGTAAGCTGGTGGCTGGGCCTGGTTAATAAGGGGAAGCTTTTTTAAGTGGAAGCCCAGATCTCATGCTTTGGAGAGACAGCAGCCCCATTTAGCCCAGGAGCTCTCTGGCCTCTCCTGGCTCTACTGATTATGGGCAAAGATTACTTCCCCATAGCTCACCTGTGAACAATTACATCGTAGACATTGAAATGCAGGATCGGGAGGTATTAGCCTGCCTGAAGCCTTTTTGTGGTACACCACTATGATGGCAGGTCCTAGTGGATTTTTTAAAATATTCAAAGTACACTGTCCCTAGGTATTCATACTTAAGTCTAACACATGTTATTGTGGTAATAAAATCCGTTTGACACACTCCTTTCACCATCAGTGAGTTTTCTGGATTTTATCTTGTGTAATGTTTATTGACTTAAGCTGTAGTGTTTTACTGAGTTTATTTGGTTAAGTTAATTTAAAGTGAGCTATACCCCAGCTCTTGAAACTCACAGCAAGATTTCAAGAGGCATGTTGACCCATGAATACCGTAAGGAGAATAGTATTTGATAACTAAGTGCCTCTCAAATTTTCATAAGCTACTTACCTGTTAAAGAGGGAGGTTTGTCTGGATTAATTCAATAGCAGTAACAGACCAGAAATATCGTGTTATGGTAATTCAAACAGGTAATATATTCTGGGTTTTAAGCCATTTTATTCTAGGGTTTTTAATTTTATTTGCATATATCCTTTTGCTTAAGGAACGGAGTTCAGTGCTAGTTGTGGTTTTGAGATCACCTTGCCCAGGTATCTCTTTCCCTATTTGTACATTGAACACACTTCTGTAGGACAAATCCAAGGCCAGGAATTTTAAATGGAGGGCTTTTTTTTCCTGATTTTTCTCTCTTAGATCCTCCAGTTATGAGCTAGATTAACTAAATGAGTTAATTGATTCAAATTACTCTCTGTTTTGTGTAATTTTTAATTTTGTTTTATTCTTCCCTAGTTTTTACAGTGTTCTGTGTCATTACCAAAAATGTATATGGAAGGAAAATAAGTGACATACTTCTTACTATTTATATACCATGGATTTGACCTTTCTGACAGATCTGAAATAGTGAAGGCAAGACCCAGAAACGTTTGTTCCCCAGGAGGATGTGACTGCTTGTTTGAGTATAGCCAGACTAGTTCTTTTAGTGGACAAAGCTAATCTGTAAGGGAAATACTGGAAAAAAATGTCTCACATCATTCACAACCTTTCATGCAGGAGAGGCCTATTGAACTCAACATGAACTTAATGATACCTTTCCCAGCGCCACCAGTTACCATAGTTGTTGCCTTTATTGTACACAATTGCTACTGCAAGTGCTGCATTATCATCCTAAGACTTTTTTTGGTATCTTGAAAGAGTTACAAAGTAGATTAGTTTTCCAGAGGTAACTGGCTTAGCCTCACAATGATAAACATATTCCTGCATGTGGTATCTGTTACTTTAGGATGTGAAGAAGATGTGATTTGAAATATCATAACTGTGGTGTGTAATCAATGTTTCTCAGATCAGATGTGTTAATATTATTCTGTATTTGGACGTCTTTGGAGACAGGTAGGATGAAGGCAAAGCATGAATTAGGTTTTACTTGCCAAAATTCTCCTTTTCTTAGGTTTACATCTTATGTAATACTATAAAAAAGATCAGTTGTTTTGTCTTACTAATGTTACTAAATCTTTCACATTCAGGTACATCATGACCAGCATTTTGAAAGAGCATTGATGCCTGAAGCAGGATACGGTCTGAAAATTCTGGCCTAAACAGATGTTCTTTCTCTTTTGGGATCCTTAGTATGAATAAATAACCTGAGATTTCCCTCAATAGATTCACACATTAGGTTTTTTGAGGTTTTTTTGGCAGGCAGCCGGCCCTACTATTTTAACTATCAGCCCTGCTGGGATGTATTTTTAATAAGTAAGAGTGGATCAGTTGGTAAGCTGGCTTTCCTTGGCCATTTGGAAAGTGGTTCCCTCAGAACAGGACTCAGTAGTTGGTTCAGCAGTAGCTCTGGTCACTCTGTGCAATGCCTGTGTCCCACGGTACTGGTAACTGAGCTGATTCACCATCTAATGTTATGCTGAACACATTATACATCATAAAATGAAATTAGCTTCCTTTAATCTACAAGTGTATCAGCTTTGTTGTATTCCTTCATGTAGCACAGTCGCTGTAGCAAAAGTCTTTGGGCTAGTACAGCTGGCTTTGTAAAGTCCAGATGAAGACCTTTCGGTATGATAATGAACTTCCTTTCAATTTAATAAAATGTGGTATCTATGACATATAGTAAAATAAAACTCTTGTTTTCCTTCCCTATGAGAAAACTCACATTTTAAAAGGGAGGGAAGGAGCAAAAAATGGTGATCAATCTTGTAATTAGATTCCAGGATAATAAAGCTATTGATTATATCCTGTGCAGGCACTGTATTAGTTAGTAGTTAAATATAGAGGGTAAAGCCATTGGGTTTGAAGTTGAACAGAGTGTTCAGAAATGCGTAGTGCACTTGAGGAATAGTCCCTTGTATATCAAAAGTTCTTGTTACCATGAAATGTGATAAAGTACCTCATATGTCTGTGAAGACCACCTCAGTTTATATGAACTGTGAGCCCTTCTATTAAAGTCTTGTAATGGGATTTTAAAGCCTTTTCACAACACTGTTGGGTTGAATGATGCCCGTGTCAGCTAGCCACTTGGACACCTAGTTATAGGCAAGTGTTATTCTGACTTTCCTTTTCTTCTAATTCCCTACACAGCAAAATAAATGGGCGTTCAGCCTGATTTGTTCCGAAGCAGAACATCAATAGGGGTTTCAGTGACAGAATTAGAAAGTGAAATCCTTAAATCTTCCGTATGACTACAAAAGTTTGGAGGAATGTAATCATTTTTACTAATAATACATTATATTTCCTAAGGCCTAAAATCTTGTTCATGTGTTTGGGCTCCCCTTAAAGGTAGAGCAGCTCAGTGCTGTGTGCCTCTAATCAGGGCTAGGAAGAGAGCTGGTAAGTATCTCTCCCATTCAGGGTATCTGACTTGGTAGTTGAAATGTTAAAACTTCCACTGCTGTGACTCAGACTCTGCTTCAGATGCCCTGAAACCCCGTATTTTAAAGTACAGAAATAGCAGGTAATGTTCCTGCTCTCTTTTTTACTTAGAAGCATGGGTCACTTAACCACTAATGATGTGCAAGACCTGGGTTCAGTTTGCGCCAGTGCCTGAAGGGAATTCAATTCTGTCTCCCACATATGCAAGGAGAGCTCTGTTTATGAGGCTTTTTGTGGTTTATGAGGTGCAGTTACGAGGCTGTTGTTCTGAGATGGGATCTTCTGATGCATCCTCTTCAAACTGGCCTGCTTTACAGGTTTTAAGATTTACAGGACAGGAGAGAGAGACAGAGTATCTGTCAGAGTTTACTTGCGAGGCAAATTTTCAAGAATTGTTCTCAGCGGGATTTTTCTCTTAACTGGCTGTGTATTACCAGAGAGGTAATTCATGATATCTTGATTCTGTGAAAGACAGATGATTTTAGCATCTAATTCCTGCTGTGTGCTACTCGCAGTCTACCCACATGCCACATTTAGTACATAAGCCAGAGGCTGCCAACAGCTGTGCTAGAGAAAGATGGGCTTACAGCATCTCACACATTGCTTACAAGATACACTTCACTGATTTCAACCAATGGTTATCTAAATAATGTGGAATCAGAACTCCAGACTCCCTCCTCAGTGTCATTATTTTCCTATAAAATGCAAAGTAAACATTGGTGTGGGACTCAGTTTTCCCAACTGAACCTTCTTTTTTCCAGAGGAACTTCAGTGCTGGAGTCTAGAGGCAGGTGGTGAAGGGTGGTGGGTGGCTTCGCCCAGCACCAGCTGGACAGGTAGCGGGATGTTCTGCTGCCCGGAGAAACCACTTTCCTGCTAGCTAAGTTAGGGTTTTTATTCAGTGTGATGGGGTTTTTTTCTGTTGGTATTTTTTTTTTCTTCTTAGAAAGTTATCTGAAGCATGTAACTCTCTCTGGTATGTAATTACTGAGGGTATAGGAAACCTTCCTTGCCATCAGAACTTTCTGTACCTGCTTCAGTCTTTCCTTGGAAAATTGGCCTGTTCACAGTTAGTAGACCTGTTGTTCTTCACTGGTGCAGCAGTTACTGTGAAGTTTGTTGCTTGGGAAGTACACAGAAGATGAACTTTTTGCCATGGCCAAAATACCTGTAAAGATGGGCAGTAGCTGCCAGCCTTACTCCTGTGTAGTGGATTGCAAGTCATGGAGTAGACAAGCTGTTGAAACATCAAGGAGAGTACTGCAGAAGGGTATTACATATACCATCGGAGCGTGATTTTCATTTATTCATATCACTGTGCCTCTAGAAAACCAGTCTGGTGGGTGGGGGAGTGATTGGCTTGGTATCAGGTATTCCTGTGTTGTAGATTGAGAACATTTAGACCTGGTCCAGAGGAGGGCTAAAAAACTGATCAGTGGAGTGGAACAGCTTAGCTATGAAGAAAGGCTGAGAGAGGAGTTGCTCACTCTAGAGAAGTACCAGGAGAAGCTCCAGGGAGACCATACTGCAGCCTTTCAATATTTAAACAGGGCTTATAAGAAAGATGAATAAAGACTTCTTACCAGAGCTTGTGGCAACAGCACAAGGGGCAATGATTTTAAACTGAAAGTGCATACATTTAGATTGGGCATAAGAGAGAGATGTAAGTTTTATGATGAGGTTGATGAGACTAAAGAATCAGTTGCTCAGAAAAGCTGTGTATTCCCCATCCTTGGAAATGTGTAGGGCTGGGTTGGATGGGGCTTTGAGCAACCTGGTGTAAGGAAAGATGTCCTTGCCCACAGCAGAGGAGGTGTCTAGATGGTCTCGGTCCATTTTCCAGCCCAAGCATTTCTGCAATTCCCTACATCTGTGTGTGAGTGTGCAGGGTAGTAGAGGTGAAATAAAGCAAGTGGTGAGTGTACAGGCATTCCGAAGGAGGTACCTGAGCCAATCAGCACAGTTACTCTGTGGCCCTGCCCTGCTTGTGAGCAGCCCCACAGAGGAACCATGGCCCTGTCTATGCAGGTGTTGTTCTGTATCAGAATCTGTCTTCTGTGTTGCTTGAAAGCAGAAGTCTTTGAGTTACTGAGGTTGTGAGATGCCAAGCCATTTATGAAACCCACTGCACTTTACAGCTTTTCGTTTTCTCCTGTTAGATTTTCATGCCTGTAACGTGCAATTACATATATATTGAAGCTACAGATACTCTTTTAAATTCAGTGGTAAAAGAGCCCCTAAACCAAAGTGTGAATTCCCCTATTTAATTTGTAATATATTAGAAGCTGTCAGTACTAATTAGTGCTGTGAAATAGCTTAAGCATAAGGCCCACGTGTCAACTAGAGTAATAGTGACTGTGTCTCAGAAGAAGCAGAGATTTGAATATTCCTGTTCAGAGATGTATTTGGTGTGCTCGTCTCCACTTGGCTGTGCATGGTAATTTTGGTTAGTGGAGAAGGGGTGTGATTGAATTTATGATTTTTTTTAGGTTACTTCATTCACCTCTCCCAAAGTAAATAAGTTCACTGGGTTTGCAAGCCTTGCTTCCACATCAGAGCAGCAAGGCAGCGCACGTCGGGATCAGCTCTTGCACTTTAACCAGTGGTGCTCCTCAAACAGTAAGGAGGAGAAATGCTCGGTACATTTGGATCCTTCCTATAAGCCTTGACTGTTGAGAACGCCATGTGTCTGTGTATGCATCTGAAAATGCAGCAGTAAGTTTTCAGAGCCGATGGGCACAGGCAGTTAAACACCTTCCTTCTTTGACTGTAACAATAATTTCTACTCAAATATGGGTTGTGATTTCAATGACGTGGCAAAACATCAGCTCCATAACCAGTACCAGGTGTTGTGTCCTGTTCGGTCTAACATGTGGAAGTGTGATAGCGCTTACCCTGATGTCACTGTTGTGATGTTACACAACATCACCTTGCAGACACTCCATTTATGTCTGTATTTAAAATGAAATTAAAGATTACAGAACCTTTTTTTTACCAGTACAAAGCAAAACATGGCGTTTTTTTCTTCTGTCCCTCTGCATGCTTTCAAGAGGTGCTTGTGTGCATCTTTTGCTGGTTTGCGTAGGTAGGTAATTGCACAACTGCCAGCATTGTCAATTTGTGCCCTCAGGGGTACTCTGGTCTACCCCAGCCACTGCCAGTTCCTCCTCATGAGGGTGCCAGAGCCTGTCCCTGAGCTCAGTGCCATCTTCCACACTCCAGGAGGTCTCAGATGGCACCGTGTACCTACGCCTGGACATCTGAGTTAAGCCCAAATTGTTTTGCTTCATGAAAGAGCCAAGAGTAAACTTTGTACAGAATGTTGTTTTATTAACAAAGGAGAGAGGTGAGGAAGAGGCAGAGAAAGAGGATTTAGGTAAACTGAAAACTTTTGGGAATTTATTTCAAATGCACTAGCTTGTTATAATCAGTAAAGAAATAACAAAAAGATAGAAAATACCTGATGTGTTCTTTGACTGCCTAAGGTTTAAATGGGTCAATGTGTATCATTAACAATGGTTCATTCTAATATTTACTCTCCCTCTCTTCCTTTATTTTGAAATAGAAACTTCTATGTGGAAGTAAAGCTACTTACTCTGTTGAAAAATAATTCATGCACCAAAATAAAAGCTTCCTTTTTTTCCTTCTACATTTCTTCCATGTTTTCTTTTCACCAGCAAGAGCAATAGCTTATGTCTGGTTGCCCCTGTCACGGGCATATAGCATATAAGAAGTTTCCTTTAAGTTAAAATACGTATCTCTGAGGGGGGCTCAAGAGCATTGTTTTGCCTACAGTTTAGTTTTAGGTGTCTAATATGGCATTTTATATGTATTACTTGCTGTCAAAACACAATCGTTTCGTCTCTAACAGAATTTAATTTTAGGTATAGTCATATATTTTGAAGTTGATCTAAGCTTAGGAAATGAAAAGTTATTAAGCAGCTGTTGCAAACACCTTCTTCGAAAGTTGGTGTTTCTTCTGTTTAAAAGCAATTAGTTCTTCACAACAAACTTGGAGTGATGTCATCTATAACTAATAACATGGTGATCATAGTTTTGTATTAACTCTGTTCTGAGAAAACAAGTAAATACCCAGTTTCTCCTGATGTTTAATAATATCGCTAGAATACTGTTAGCTATTAAAAAATAATCAGTTTGAGTTCATTTTAGTTCAGTTGCTAAGATGTTTATTGTTTTAAGATTAAAAGTATAATGACATATTGAGTGTGTACAGTTGTCTCAGTTTTCAGATGTGAGCCTTTCAAATAATGAAAGTTGTTACAGATACACATTTCAGGCTTCAGAGCAGGAAAAGTACTGTGAATAATGATAGTTTGTTTTATGCTAGTTATATTCAGCCCTTAAAAGTCAGAAAGAATAAAATAATATAAAGAGAGTTTCATAGTTAGAATGCATTTGATTTTTATGTTGAGTATTACAATGTTTTATCTCTATTGCTGTAACTCTAAATTTGATATTGTAGTATGGGAAAAAGTCTTGAGATTGTTCCCTACATTTTCCCTTCTTTAAAGTGGAAATAGTCAATGTTATCCACATCTAAAGGAGATTTCTGAAGACTAATCATTTTGCAGAAACAGTAAGTGATTATTATTGCCATAGGATAAGAACTGAAATAAGGAAATCTGTATGGTCAGCTCCAGAGCACTGCATTAAATGGTCTGTACTGGAATGGTTGTCTGCTGGTCCATGTGTGGTGTCAGTGGGTTGTCCATCTCACAATCCGTATGCTGTTTTATTTAGTCTTTAATGTAAACTTTATATAAAGACTCAAAGAAGGTGCGCTGAGAGGGTTTGGTTTTTGTTCTTGGTCTTTTCTTGTGTAACAGTGTGTACTGTGATGTACCAGGTCAGTGAATTGAGTCAGAATCCATTCCAGAGGCATTAGGAACTAACTTTCCAAATATACATATTCATAGTTTATATGAACATTCACTTTACGGGTAAAAAGTCAGGAATAACGATCTGAATTCTACCTTTCCAAAAGCCACGCTAAAAGAGTATTGGTGAGCCTGAACGATGAAGCAGTCTGCCTTGGGCAACTTTAGGAGGAGGGCTGTCTGTGCTAGTTTTGCTCTGACCCTTACTGGGCCGTTACTGCAATTTGCATTTCTTGTCTTCATTTTTTGTGGACGAGTGTCACAGAGGGACAGGATCTTTCACCAGCAAGTTTTTGGGATATCTGCTGACAGCAGAGGAATGATGAACCTCAGCAGTCTCAGGTCCCAGGCGCCGGTGGGGTATTTTGCTTTACTTAGCACAAGCCCTTTTTTGTGGTCACTCCAAGCTTCACCCTTTCTCCTCTTCTCCGGGCTGGGATGCTCTCCTTGACTTTGAGCCAACCCCTGCAGCCTTTCCAGCCAAGCCCACACCAACAGGGATGAGCACCATTTCCTTCCCACCCTCATCTTCATCTTGTAGGCCTCCCTGTTGTATCCTAGGTGACATTAGGTTACTTAATGCCTTGTTTAGGATTTAAAGTGTCTAATTTCCTTAACTTGCAGACTCACTTCACATAACCCCTTGGAGCCCGGGTCCCTTTGCTGGTAGTATCCCAGTCTTCCCATCCAAGACTTACTATCTAAGTTTCCCCTTTCAGACAGTGCCAGAACCAATCTCTGTGTTTTGTCTGACCCTCTAGGTCTTTTTTCCCAGCCAGTTATTCTTCTCATAAATTTGGGTCTTTTTTGTTCCTTGAAGTCAGCTCATGTCCTCCTCAGTGCTGCCTGGTCCCAGAGGAAGGGTGGCAGTGGGAAGCAGAAGAAGTAGTTCAAGGAGGTTAAAGAGGCAAACTGCTTGCACCCAGGTTAATGAGCTTGGAGTAGAGCTACCCACACTTGGAAGTTGAGAGGTTTTGGATATACAAACTCAGGCTGTGGTCCCTCAGTACCAGTGAAAAGTAGTACCAGGCATGTTTGTTTTACTAGGACCAACAATAAGTTTGAGGAACAGACAGCAGAAAGTGCTAGTTTTAGTAAAACTTGATTTAAATGTTTTCTCTCTGAAGTGACCGCCTTTTTTTTTTAAGACACTGAAAGGGTTTATTTCAGTCAGACCTAACTGTACCTATCTCCACGCCATCTATTTATTTTACTGAAGAAATGTTGACATTGAGTTCAGCCTCAGCTGGGAGATCAGAAGAACAAAATGAATTTAAACTTCAGCTTGAACGATAGTGAACAGACAGAGGTTCATTTGGGAAAATGAACTTCTGGTGGAAGTTAAGATGAACAAAGACAAGCGAGGAAAGGCCTGGAGAAGCTCAGTTGCAGCATATGTGAGTTTCAGGCATGGCACCTCCATCACTACCACGTGTGTGTGCGATAGGTGTGCAGGACTGAGTAATGAGGAATGATTGAAAAGAAGTACTGCCCAGTCTTTTATGGCTTTTCCTCATCAGCCGGTGCACAGAGTTCTCTTGCAGTATCTGGCGCTGCTTGCCCAAGGAGGAATGACTTGGAAGTGTAAGACTGATTTGTGAGTGCCGAGCTCAAAGGCTGGTTTGGTCATGGCTGAGTTTTGCTTGGGACTGGGTGACAGCTTGCAGATGGTTAAAGGGTATAAATAATAGTTTCCTGCATTATTTCTCATCGTCTTTTTTGCTAATATATTTATGAATATTTCAGAGTAACGTGCAGAGTAGGAAAATGTATATCAAAACTTTTCATTAAAATTTTACTTTAAATTATTGGCTGCCAGTTTTTCTTCAGGCTTTCGTTGTTTTTCAGTGGAAGTTGGCTTATGTGGACACATTGAATGCTTTTATGTTAGTTTGGAAAAAAATACAATATAATTTGAATATTTTCACCTAGAAATGTAAATGCTGCTGAGTACTTTTTATAAAAACTATTCTCACTAAGCCGTGGTAATTTGATGGACCTCTCTGTCAACAATCTGCTTGATAGGTACTTGTGGAAAGTTCCTAACATGTGTTCCATGTCAGGCAAAGTAACTAGTCTAGACTGACAAAAGAAAATTCACTTAAAAATCCCAATGTATGTCTAGTAGAATTTTTCGTATTATTTTTTAATGTAAACATCAAGGACTCAAATTTATTAACTGAGGTTTCTGGATAAACAGAATTTTAAGATTCTGATTTAAGATTGGGCTAGAGAAAATGAAGAACCAAGTGAAATCAAAATTAGAAAATCATCCCAAAAACATGGGGCGAAGGGTTAGAAGGAGACCTGCTAGGTGATTGTATGAATTCTTGTTGTCTAGAATTTTATCAACTAACTTTTTTTTTTTAATCCCCAGAACTGAATTGGGGCAATACAATGTTTTTTCCTGGTATTTTACATTCCCTTTAACAATTATTTATGGATCTGCGATTTGTTCAGAAATTATTTTCACATCTAAAATGGATTAGTACAAGGAATACAAATATATATTATCAATATTCTTTTTATGCTTAAGCAAGTAATTATCCAAGCACTGCACCTTTGTTAGACTTGTTTCTCTTCAAGAGTTGTGTCATAGCAATAAGCATAATTATGTTTCTTTCAACAGATTCTTCCTCTGACAGAGCATTCTAGTAACACTGCTCAAATATAAATAAAACATCTAAGCTGAACATCTAGTGTTCTGAATGTGTATATGATTTAGGGAACAAGGGGGTAGGTTTTGTTGCTTATCAAAAATATCATAGCAAGCCCATGAAGAATTTGAGGTACTGAGAGTTTGTCCTCATTTTCAAGATACGCATCTCTTTCATATTTAATATTCTAGATAATACAGAGGCTGATTAGTTTGTTTGGTGTAGAAATCTGTAATCACTGTTTTTTCTTTCTGTGCTGTTCTAGAAATCCTTTGGTAAACCTGCCAGTTTTGGTACAGGAGAGGTGGATGCTAAGTAATGTTAATGCTTACTCTGTTTCTGCAAATGTATTATTTAAAAATAAGTCATTCCGTATTAGATGTATTTGCACTTATTAAACATGTTTAAAAATTAGTGCTGTTTGCATGGGGATCTCCTTTCATTTTGAAGCATGTTTCCCCAGTCACAATTTGAACTGTTGCTAAAGGTTGCAGCACGTGGTACTTTTTTAATGTCAGAGTAGTTGTGGAATAACATCGTAGCGTGACTGATCGGAAAAGTTAGAAGATAGCGTTGACAGCCTTGGAGCTTGAATTCTGCCTGTGCATTTATGCGTGATTGATTTACATTTTCTCTCCCTATTTCTTAGTTAATTCTCTTTTTATTTTGGGGCATCTTCTGTAGGTTCTACACATTTAGCAACACTCTGCTGACAAAGGCCACCTGTGCCTCATAGGATGTGCTATGGGAGTTTCTTTTGCCTCTTCAGACTCACAAAGAGAATAGAAATACTATTTTTAGGCTTTGAGGGTTGGGAACATCCACTTTGAAATCAAACTTCCAAGTGTTGTGCAGAGATAATGATACATTAACTGTATTTTAAAGTGGGTATCTCTCAGTCTGTCCTGCTGAATCAATTCCAGTTTGGTTAAATGCATTTTCATTGAGTCTTTTTTTATTTTAATAATTCCTGGACTCTACCCTCTGTCTTTCTCAGCGCCAACTGCTGCTTTTTATAAAAGCTTCAATGGGAGTCGTTGTGACAGAGTCTGACTCAACCTTACTTGGGGGTGCCATCTCTTGGGGATCTCTTTTCTTCCCTGGAACACAAATTTAACCTTGACCCTGAGCAACTGTTTGTTGAAAACTGACAGTAAGACACATTTTAATTTGTGCTTCCAGAAGGGAAGCAGAAAGATCCAGCTGTCTTCCATTTTGCCCTCTTCTTCAGCATGACCTCCTGTGTTTCTCCAATGCATCCAAGCTGAGCAGTTCTCTCAGCCTGGGAAAGCCTACAGCAGCAGCCTTGAGCAAAAAGGCAGAAATGTCTGTTCACTTGGTGCTTTTGCATGTGGAAACAAAATTTTAAGTATTTTGCTCGGTTTTCGTTTTCAGCTGTGTTTGTGTTTGTCCTTCTGCCTTTATAAAGCTGTCACCATTGTACATGGTGTACAAGGTGCACCCTTCATGTACAGATTAATAATAATCGCCTCATCTCAAACTGAGCGTAGTTGAGTCTTGGATGCGTTGTCTTTTCAGAGGGATAGCAGAGTGTTTCAAGTAGTGGTTGTGCAGTTCATTTTTTTTGCAGGTTGTATTACTTCTTTTTCTGAGAGTATTTTGTTGCTTTGGTTGAAGTGGGGATTTTCAGGCAGAAGCGAGTATTGTGAATGTACTTTCTTATGCTGGGAAGGTGTTCTGAGAAACATCTCTTCCTGTAACTTTAAAGAAGAGTGCACTTCTAGATTAGCAAAATAAGCCCCGAAAAGACTCTGAGCACCGCACTGGGTACTTGAGCCATAACCTACAGGGCTTTTTGAAGTGCCCAGACTGCTATTTACCCAAGCTAGCTGCAGCCTTTTATGCTTGGCAAGTGCCCACTTGGGGTGGGACAGTACAAAATCTGACACAGACAGATGTGTTTCATGGCCAGCACCTACAGAACTGCAGTTTCAGGGACATGAACTTTCTATCCTATCTATGAGAAAGATAAGGAAAATATTCCATTTCAATTTTAAAAGCAAACTGTGTGCAAAAGTTGAGCACACCATGTTCTAAATGCAATCCACCTGCTCATCTCATGGCATTAGATTTGTAGGCACATCTGTGCGCTATGCAAGAGCAAAATTACTCCTTCTAGAGCCAAGTGGATTTTGTCTTTTAAAATGTATTGATTTTCATTGACAGTGAAGTGTTAGAAAATCTGTAACCTGCACAGTATTTCTGGTTATTAAGGTTTCGCCCTCCAAGCATGATGACCAGAGCTGAAAGCTGCTCTAGCTGGGCACGAGTCCTGCATTGCCTGGCCGGGAGAGACTGCATGCCTGCACTGCTGAGCCTTGGCAATTTGGTGCTGCAGTGACAATGATGTGGTTAAAATTGTGGGTAGCTTTTCAGACAGAGTATGATTTTTCTCATCTCAGTCTTCTTTAACACTGACAAAACAAAATCATCTTGTCTAAAATTGCTCCTGCCAGAGTAGAATGAGGTGGGACAGCATGATGAAAACCAAGAAGGGGTTTTGTGTGATTTGACTGAAGAGTTAAACGCTTAGCAATTTATTTTTTAACTTCCTGTCCTCAAAGCTAGCTTATTTTATAAACGCTAAATTTAGTCTGTTCTGTTTCCGTCATCAAGGACAGCTTTTTTGGTATGCTTTCTTACAAAATGTTTGACCTTGGGAGATTGCTGCTAGAAAGGAAGACACTTCAAAAGCTGACAGCTGATTGTTGGAGGTTTGTAAACTCTGTTGTGTGGGATCCGTAGAAGTCCACAAAGGCGTAAAGACTCACTGTGGCTTAGTACCCTGTGAAGCTGATGAACTGCAAGTTGTCAGGATGAGTTGCTGACAACAAAAGGATCTTTGGTTTTTCTCTGGTTTTTAAACTTGACTGTGTGGAAACTGTGAAAACTTCATGGCTTCTTTAGGGTAGGAGACAATGCTGGTACAAAGAGGAGTTGCCATGAGTAGAATAAGAGTAGAGTCAAAAGGGGCTGTTGCAAAATTTCCTCTCAAGTAAGTAAGAGGAGGTGGAGTTCAGGGGGCTGGAAAGAAGATGAACAACTGTGCAGGAAAGGATGGCTGCCCAGCAGATAGGATGTTATCAGCCACAGCGTCACCGTGTTTCGCTCAGGGTGTTGTGGCTGGCTGTGAGGTAGACTGGCTGTTTTTCCGTAATGGTCTGGGAATAAGGAGTAATAAGGAATGCTCTTTTATTCAGCCAGAAAAGCTTTGTGAATAGGGAAATCACGTGTTATGTTCCTGGTGGTATTTATTAATGACAAGCTAATGAAACAGAGGACTGCAGAGAATACTGGTGTACAGCTTTAAAAGGGCAGGCACAAAAAGCATGAGCCAATATCATTGATTAATAGGGGCTGCAGCTTTATTAAAAAGCCTTTTCTAGGAGGGAGCCATCCTAATGTGCCTTCCAGTTCTGGCTCAGCCTGGATTTGAGTGGATGGTGAACAGCATAAGGATGCAGCAGCAGTGTTGCAGAGACATGCATTGCTGAGATTTCCTTCTGAGTCCCAGCTGGTGGCAGGGCTGAAGCTGTCCCTCTCCACTGTACCAGTGGGCTGAGCAGTGAGATGAGGGAAGCCATGTGGAGATGTACCCCTTCATGTTCTATTTCCATGCTCAGGGCTGGCGTCCAGGGCAGCCCACTGAATTACAGGGACCTTAGGATGAACCCTTTCTAAGCCACCAAATGTTCTGAAAGCTGCCAAACTCTCAGCAACAGAGTTTAGACTCCTAAAACCAAAATGAAGTTTGAAAAACCAACACAGACACTTTTGGGAGCCAGACAGGAACAGCCTGCTTCAGATGCCCAAACTAACAATCTTCTGAGCCCAGACTACCACAAGAAGCCCAGTTCACTAGACAAGGATGGAAAGACAGAACTAGAGACAGAAGAAATGAATGCACAGCTATTTGTTTCTCTTAGAGTAGAGCTGACAGAATGGCTGAAGGTATACTGAATATCCCAGCCACAGTTATCTTCTCAGTTAGAAAAGGTGTAGTTCCATTAAATAAAACTAACAACAGCACTCATGGTCTAGGGAAACGAACAGTTATTTCTCAGTTAATACAATTAGTGGGAAATGCTAAGAAATAGTGTTCTGAGAATTCAGCCATTCCTTTTGGCTTCCTTGCTACTTTTCTTCCCATAGTTCCTCATTCTGAAATAACTGTCACCATTGAGAGAAGTTTACTTATACCATCCATTTTCAGAAAATAATGATAAATTCAATGTTTGAAGTTTAGATTTGTATACTGATTATTTTAAATAAGAGTTTTTGCTGCTTAGATAAAAGCTGAGGTCATGGAGAAACATCTATACCACTTGTAGCTCACTGTGAGAGAGTGTGAGTTGTTGGGGTAGATCTCTGTTTACCACTAGCAGAAGAAAATACAGCACTTGTTTAAAATTTTTATCTGAGATATGAAACATACAAACCTGTTTTGATAAGGATCCTGCTGTCTTTTGTAATGTCAGCTGACATCAGTCGCATCCTGAATTTACCAAAGAAAGAGCATCCTTAATCTTAGAGTTTTGCCAGGGAAATGCAGCTATGGAAGGGCATACCAGTTGTCATCCTATTCAGAGAAATTCATGAAGGGACTGTAAAGGTTTCGAGCTTAGTTTCACTGCTGAAGACTGAAGTAATAATATCAACTGCATTACTATAGTACACACAGACTGCATGGCCCCTCCAGCAGTTCTGGACAAAAGGAGAGTACCTAGGGAAGGGTAGATGCAATATAAGGAATGTACAAACAAAAGTAAATGTAGGAGAGCTGTTAAAGTGATTTGAGTGATAGTCTGAAGTTACGTGTTACTTTTTTTTTTTAATTCCCAAAGGAGTAGATGTAATTACTGTAGTGAAACAAAGGCCTGTTCTTAGCACAACCTAGAAAAATCTGTAAGTCGTGACCTGTGCTTTGTCTCAAAGACCATTAATTCTATCCACTGAAGAAATACTTTGCATGGTATCAGCTACAGGAGGGTTTGGGGTTCTTCACTCTCCTTGTGAGGGACCTTGTGCTGCTTGCTGCAAAGGCAGGTGGGACTTGGGGGCAGAAGCACTCAGTTTGGCGATAGACTGCTTTTGATGTCTATTTGGATTCCTTGTGTCCAGTCTCAGAAGTATCTTGGAAGTCACAAGACTACTACCAGTAGTCTGACACATGCACTGGATAAATCAAGTGCCTGGTGCCCTCAGAGCACTTCAGGGTGCTCTGAAGAGCAATGAAGACAGCAACAGCAGGTAATACATCCTTCAGGTAACAGAATAACACATTATGTTGCCAAGGCAGGTGGCAGTGGGTCAACCTAAAATCTGCCTCTGGCACCCAAGGAAAACCTGGAAGTAAGGCAACATGTAGGAATTCTTGCATGGTGGATTTATCTGCCCCGTGGATGGAGCTGGCGATTCATGCTGCTTCTAGGGGACACTTGTGCAGCCATATACATGGGGGGATCCCTCATCTCTCTTGCCCATGAGTTGATGCCATTTATCCCCCTTCTCTCAAACATTTAAGGTAGGAGATGCTGCCTTCGGCCTTATGAAGGTTCAGATGTAGCCTGTGCAGGGTGTCCCTCTCCACTTTGCCTTTGCTCTGCTACCTGTCTGTTCATTTTAGCAGAACCAGCCTGTCTGCCCAAGTGCATATAGATGAGACCTGTCAAGATTTGACAGATTAACTTCTTGTGCCATGTATGTTTATGGTTTTGTCTTTATGATGGTACATTGGGGGATCTCATTATGAACAATAGCCAGGATAAGGTTAACTTCCTCTGATAACTTCAGAGGAAGTTACCAGGAATCATTGTAACCTGGCAATTGCAGGCAGGTTTGCCTTCTTGAGGAAGAGCTTTACATAGCCTTATCACTCATAGCTAGTTATGTGCTTTGGAAAGTAACCTGTTCTCCACTTTATGTTCTTTTTTAGCAGAATTTTCCATTGTCTTAAAAAAGGATTTTTTGCTTTTGTTATTTGTATTACAACAGAACAGCAAGATCCAGGGTCCAGGTGAATCCTTTATTTGGATGGTGGTCCCTTTATTTTAAATGGATTTGTGTATGAATAGAAGAAGGTACTTACTGTTCCAGAGACGTTCTTGCTTTCAAATGGGGGGAAATGTCAGATCCAAGACCAGTCTAAATCAGCTGAATAGATGAGATCTACTAGAGCATCTCATTTTCAGCATGCCAAGGATAATATCCAGTTAGGCCCTCATTACTGCAGTTTTCAATATTAGCGTTTATATTTTTCTTTTTCAGTAGAATTCCATTCTCTGTTGAAGCTTGACTCTGACTCAAAAGAAGGAGGGATTTCCTGGGATATATTTAATGTAGTTGATTATAAAAATCCCAAAGGGAATTCATAGGTTGATTGATTGTTAGTTTATTGACAGTGTATGCATTAAAATATTTCTAGCTTAAATATTTCTGACTTTATATTTTTAGATATTTAGTAAATACTGTAATCTAGAGATGAAGATAATGCATTTAGAGCTGCTTAGGTACTGTAAAAAGATTTCTCGTTAGATCTGCATAGGGAGTAATTGCTTTGGGTCAAGTGAGGTTTGAAGGAGCAATGTTTTGTATTGAGGTCGGTTTTGGTACTAGAGCTGTAACTGTGTGAATGCTCGTCTCTGGAGAAGCTCTGCTGCAGTGCAGTGCCATGGAGGTTGTTTGCTGAGGAGCTGAGAGCTGTGCTTTGCCTTACGACCAGGTTATCGATGGCTATTTCCATCCTGGCTCTGCCTGGTGAAAATTACTTGGAAAAACATTGTTAAAGACTGGTTATTAATGATGTACTGTCAAAATGGAAAGATATATCAAATGAACTTCTCTAGGGATCTGTCTTTGGTCTAGCATTATTCAAAAATTCTATTAACCTCTTTGATGATGGAAATAAGGGAAAACTGTAAAAATAGCAGATTGCACCACTCTAGAATAAATTTAGTCCAACCAGCTTTGAAAGAATTAGTCTAAAGCATAAAATCATTTTGTGAAATCAGGAAAATTGTTCTTAATTAGCATGGGAAAAAATAATAACAATGGGGAAGGCTATGTGATGGGCTCTTTCAGAATGATGAATTGCTGTTACCGTCGCTCCCTCTAACAGCGCAGTCATACAAATGTGTGGCTCTGTACTGACATGTTAGTTCATTATCAATGACCATTCAGAGTGCAGAAGTCAAACACAGAACTGAAGGACTGAGGGTAGCATAAGGCACCAGCTCCTGAAAAGTGTTGTAGACAAAACTGCAAAGATCACTGTAAAGAGCAAACGAGTACTAAGGCTTGTCCTGTTAAAGAGGACGTATGACAGAAAGGACAAGCCAGGTCTGCCTAGTCTAGAAGAAGGTAGACAAGTGTGGGGAAATTACAGTCTCTGAGCATGAGGAATGGTAGTAACCATGTTTTCTTCATGTCTGAGTGATGATGACACAAGAGAGTAATGCTGTGGTTTAAAATTAGATGTTGGGAAAAAATGTTCTGTCAATATAAATAGTTGTTACCGCTGAAGATACTAAAATTTTTGACGCTGGTGACTTTGCATAGTGCAAAGAAACAGGATGATTTTGTACCGTTAATCCTGACACTTTCTAAGAAATGGGAGTAGAACATTTTTTTCTTTTTAATATTCTGTTCTAACGGAGCATGTCTCTGCTTTCTAACGCAATGTGTACTTTAAAATTATGAGCTGACCCAAGAAAAGGAAACAAGTCCTGTGGCTTTCATGACCGAGCTATGTGGTGTGCGTTAGCAATTGGGTGTGCAAGTCATCTTTAGCCACATGTATAACTATGTCCCTTTGTTCTTCCTCAACAGTCTCCAAACGTCCACAACTACCCAGATATGGATGCTGTACCCTTGTTACTAAACAACATGAAGGCAGACCCCACGGAGGATTCCTTATCTACAGACCATTTCCAAACACAGACTGAACCAGTGGACTTGTCAATAAACAAAGCCAGGTCATCCCCTACAGCAGCTTCATCTTCACCAGTTTCCATGACAGCATCAGCCTCCTCCCCTTCTTCTACTTCTACTTCTTCTTCTAGTCGGCCAGCTTCATCCCCCACAGTAATAACATCAGTCTCCTCAGCAGCGTCTGTACCATCAGTATTAACTCCAGGTCCTCTTGTTGCCTCTGCATCTGGTGTTGGAGGCCAGCAGTTTTTGCACATTATCCATCCAGTACCACCTTCAAGTCCCATGAACTTGCAGTCCAACAAAATGAGTCACGTGCACCGTATCCCCGTGGTGGTACAGTCGGTACCTGTTGTCTACACAGCTGTGAGATCACCTGGGAATATGAACAACACTATAGTAGTACCACTGTTGGAGGATGGGAGAAGCCATGTCAAAGGTAAGGTGGAGCCAGTTCTGTGCATCTGTGGCATCTCTGAAACTGGTCTTACATGAGAAAAACATAACAATGATTATAAAGCTGTTAGTTTCCATACTTAGTGTGTTGTTGCTGAAAAGACATACAACTTACACGATTGGGAGGAACCTTTAAAAGTCTTATCCCAAATGATCTTTAAAGTAAATAAGTATTTTAATGAAGACTGAGGTCAGCAGTGGTGTTAGATGCTCAGACAGCTTGTGGCAGGTTTTGTCCTGAGCAAAATAAATCCTCCCCAGATGCCGAAGAAGTAGGAAAATGGAAAAAATGTCAGTGTATGACATTTATGACTATATAAAACATCACAGATGAACATGGAAAACTCACCAGCTGTTTCAAATTTAGCAAGGGGAGGAATGGCAGAGAGATTGCTCCCCAGCAAGGAGAAAGCAATCTTTGGGCTCTAGGAATGTGTGAAGGAAAGGCTTGTGGACCAAAGAGCATTAGCAGATGCAGAGAAGTAGGTTTTATTAAGCTCAAGAAGTGGCAGTGCAATACTTTGAATTAGGTTTTTTCTTCCAGATTAAACAGCAGAAGGGAAGGAAGCCACACAGAGTGTTTATGTTGGGAATGAGTTTTGCAGACACAGGACGCGAGAGGCACGTGGAGGTGTGAAGGGAGGAAGAGGCACATGTCAGAAGGATGGATACACTCTTGAGGTGTCCAAAGAACACAGAAAGGGGAGCTGGAAAACAAGAAAAAGTGAGAACCCAACAGTTACTGAGGGAGCAAAAACTTGTTAGAGATAATGAGATGATGGGTGGAGGAAGAAAAGAGAAAACAGATGTGCCCAGAAACTTGGAAAGCACAGCTTTATAAAGGTGGCATTAGTGACAGAGATGGGAATATGAGGAAAAGAATGAGGTACTCATTTCAAGGCTCATTGCATGTGAGTGAATAAAATACGGTAATTTTCCCCTGAAATGAGGTATTGCTTGAGGCAGAAAGGGAGGGTACTGACAGATAACCTTACTTTGGGGCTTATGAGACTGCAGAACATTTAGTCTTATAACATCTCTTGTGATCCTAATTGTGTAGTGAACAGGTCCCAACAACCTGTATCTCACCTCTCGTGTGTGTTTTTGATAAACTGGCAACTGTGTGTTGCTGTACAGCACTACAGGGATGGGTCATTCTGATGTTTGGGAGCATCTTGTTGTCTATTAGTCTGTGATTCTCCTACTGTTCCCTCAGTACCCACGTGGGGACTGTGCCCTCTCAATAGGCTTGGACATAGGAAATGAATTCACTGTTGATCTGAGTTTAGTTTTAAGCCTAAAAATGATGGTTTAAGTTTTATTACACTTCATACGCTGATGTAATTTTAGCTCTTTGTGCCTTTACGTCAAGAAATTATGAATAAAACCAGAACTTTGCACCATGTAGTCTAGAAAAACAAAAACCCAAAACAAACAAACAGAAAAAGGAAAGTTTTAGTCTGTATTTTGATTTTGGAGCTTTGAGGTGCACCTGACCTTGAGCTCATCAAGAAATTTTCCTGTTTGTTTTCTTTTTGAAGGTTCTAGTTGGCCTCATAAAACTGGAGCTTTGCTACCCCAGTTTTGTCAGCAAAATTCCAGAATTTAATGTGCTGTAGGGATTTCAGCCCATGAATTCCATGCCTTCTGATCTGCCCTGACAGTGTGGCTTTTGTGCTCTAATTGGCAGAGGTCCTTAGCCATTAGGCCCTGCATCATCTATTAATGCACAGTTAAAGAAAAAGAAGGGATTAACCGTTCTTAAATTTATTAATTTTTTACTCATGAGTTGTACTCATTTTGTTGTCCCTAGTTCTTTTGATTAAAAAATTCTGGTTAATTTGAATAAATACAATAAAAGAATAATGGGCAGCAATCCACTCTAGGTAGTCATCTTTTATCAGTTTTTGCTGGAGTGTTTTTCATTCTTTAATGCAAAAAATGTAAATAATTAAATGCAGTGATATCACAGAAATTAGCCAATTAAATTAATTTCATATGTGTGCAGACTAAATTCCCTTCAGTGATCAGCTCTTGTGCTGATAACAAAAAATAAATGTACACAGATCCTAACAGGATTGTTGTCAAATGGAATTAGTTCTTAATCCTCTACCAGCTGATGGACAAATGGAGGTTTGGAGTCTAGATCTAGAGACACAGCTTTCAACTTCTATATGAACACTGATAATTTTCAGAAACAGAAAAATATTCACACTGAAAGAGTCAATCCACAGAGAGCATTGGCAGCATAATCCCTGTGTTATTCCTGCTTTGGTGCTAATTCAGAGACCACGTTGATGATCAAGGAGTGCCATTTGGGAAGCACTTAAAGTTATGTTCTACATTAACCTTTATCTAAGCCCTTTTCACACAATTGAGACTTAGGCATTTGCCTGAATAGAGGCATTTTTAATGCTAAAATTAATGAAAATAGCATTAGACTTGAGTTCAGACCTCTCCTGTTTTTCTAAGTTTCAGGTGCTGAGGGGAAAAAATACGAGAAACAGGGCAAACAGAAAAGCTTTTTCTATGTTATTCCCAATTTTATTTTTCTTGTGCTGAATTCTCCTCTTCCTTCCAGGTTTAACTAGAACCATTTAATTTTTAGGTTTTTTGCATGAACCTTCTCAAGTTGTCACCAACCCTCTAATACTGCCTCCAGGTGTTTTGCTCAGATGGCTTCCTGCTTCCCTTGATGCTTCCCACTCCTCCTTTCTCTCTCTCACACTCTCTCTCAGACAAAACTGTCCTGGTGGCTACTTTTTTAGGTAGTTCAAGCAAATAGTTCTTTCTTCGTGTTCTGTTTGAATTCTCTCTTCCCCCCAGCACAAGAAATGGCTATCTTGTCTTCTGTTTCCCCTTCTTTTTCTATTTTTCTGTTTTTTCTAGTCCTTCCCATCTTGCTGACTGCTCTTTGAGTGCCACATTCAGCAGCTCTGCTTCTTCCCCTCCTTTTCTGTTAATATTTCTATCCTGTACTGTCATCTCCTCCTCCGCCTCTGTGCATCCTTCTCCATGGTGTCATTCGTCATGGCATTCTTTGTCTCACCGTCCTTCAGAAGGGTCTCAGATCTCCTTTTCTGCCTCCCAGTTTTCTGTTTATTTCTGCTGTCTATCCTGCCTCCTCTCTCCCATTTTTTTTTTTTTTTGCTTGCACGATTTCTTTTGGTTTTGAAGACACGTAGCCCTCGTATGTACAAGGTGCCAGCAGCATCCCGTCAGGTCCTGTGCTGCACCCCAAGGCGGGCAATGGGAGACGGGGCTGTCGACACTGCAAAAGCACCCTTATGTCAGAGTGATCTGCTTTTGCAGGATAAAAACCTAGTGTAAATCAAAACCAGGTTTGGTGCATTTTTAGCAAGTTACTAACAATGCTTAATTAGAAGGTAATTAGCGAACACTGTGTTCAGTATAGGTAATACAGCACTTGCCATTTACAAATCTTACTAAATTCCTTCGAGTTCCTGGCACCATTCTCTAACCCCACAACTCTCACCTATGAACACACACACAGTGACGTGCAGACTCCCCTGCTGACCATGCACCTTCTTCCCCTGATGCACCCACTGGGGAGCACACACTCAAGGGAGATCCCCAGAGCAGTGGGGTCTCTGTGTAGCCCCCACAGCACCAGCCCAGATGTGCAAGTTGCCCCCTACAACCTTCTCCTCTCATTATTTCATACACACAAAGCAGAGTAGTGTGTTAGGGCTGTCGGGCGCAGAGGGAAAGGGAGCCAGGCACAAGTCCTTGTGGACACTGCGGGGCCAGGCTGTGCCCTGTGCCACCCCTACAACATGGGAGAGTCAAAGCTCACTTCTTCCAGTGGTCACTGCTCTTGTCACAGCCTTAAAAAGTGCTTGGAGGTTTTTTTCTGCGTGGATTAGGTGGTGGTGACTAGACATTATTGTACATTAAAATATATCATGAAAGAGCATTATAGTCCCATGAAAAACTCTTTCCTTGCCTTTTTTCCTCCCTGTTTAGCAATGGTGAGGATTGCTAAGAGTTTAATTAGAGGCACAGCGGGTAGCAGCACCTGTAGATAAGACTGCCTGTTGATTTCCCTTAAACCTCTGTCTTCAGTTGTTCCAAGTCTGTCTGTATGTTAACCATTTAGGCTAACATTTTCCATACTGCATGTCTGCCTCAAGCTACTTCTGTTTTTTCTCTTTTTCTTCCTTTAAGAGGAAATTTTCAAGAAAAAAAAAACTATTCCACTCTTCCTGAGACTGAGCATAGAGAAAAAAAAAGTAGCATTTTCTATGCTGAAAAATTGATTCCAGCTTTTGTTTTTTGGTGAAAAACTGTAGAACCTCAGCATTTTATGACATGAACCTCAAGCTTGGTTTGGCTTTTGGTTCTTTGCTTTCAGTAGGTATCCATTAATACTACTGGGCAAATCATGGCCCTCTAGCAGCAGGTTTTGCCAAGTACAGTATCCTTAAAAATTGTTTTCTCTAATTTAGAGGAGTATTCATTGAAGAGCCTTTTAGAAACTCCTTCCTGATAATGGTGCACTAAGGGCTGGTGCAACTCTGATAGTTCTGGGGTTTTGGAATTAAATTTATGGATTCTCATTCTTATGGGTTTTTAAGCTTTCAGAAGACACAATCACTTGCAAAATTCAGCAGTCAGAACATTATAAATTTAAATTTGCCAACTGAACTTTGTCTGCTTCCCTTGTACATAAACAGCTGTAATGACATGGGCTTGGACTATTTTTATGTTATATGTGTATACAGACCTGGCAGAAATACACAGGTTTTGTCTTTTCACAGTTTGCACATGCCGTATTCCTCACTGTGTATATATTAATAAGTAGTAAATGCAGTATCTGTTGCTGCAGACTTTTTGTAACTTAAAACAGGTAGTACCATTAGATTACATTATCCACTACCTTTGTTGTGATTTTAAAGTACAGCCTGTTATTTCTGCCTACTGTAAAGTTTATTCCACAGAAGTAAATGTAATTTGTAGTACAAAGATAGAAATTAGGAGAACTGTTCCATATGTTTAAAGGTCAGATTATATGGTCTGTTTGTATAAATTATGCTATGGAAGAGACTTTTAATTAAAACCAGTAGTGTTGCCTTTTTTGTTTCATGTAGAGTGATCATCCTTTCTGCATTTTAGTAGATGGCTGTTTTGGATTTGAGCTGAGTTGAGGCTAAGAGTTTTTACTTTAGCTACAATTATTTTGTTGTTATGCACAGAAATCTTTTTTGGCTGCACATATTCCAGCCTGTCCACCTCCACCCTACTGCCCCCCCAAATGCTGAATCTCTCTCCTGCTGTTTGGTTGGTTCAGCTGGAAGAAATGCTAGTGGTTCTGGGAAAGCAGGAACAGGTTGGCAGTGGCTGGCCAGGAGCAGAAGCAGGCAAAGGAGAGGCTTTTGTTCAGGGACCTGTGCTCCTGGAGATGGTGCGCATTATTTAAGAGCTGGAGTAAACAGTAATTCTTGCCAGAATGGAGAGTTAAAACGCAGGCTATAGGATATGCTGTGGTATTTGAAAACAAGGTGGATGATTTAAGACAAAATGGATTAGGTTAACTATGGGGACTTCCCTAAACAGTCTAATACTTAAATTTCCAGAAAAGTACTATTTCTAGTGATTTACTAGTGACATGCTTAGGTTTC
Source organism: Oriolus oriolus (assembly GCA_013400235.1). Lineage (NCBI taxonomy): Eukaryota > Metazoa > Chordata > Aves > Passeriformes > Corvidae > Oriolus > Oriolus oriolus. The sequence goes on along the minus strand of VXBT01003513.1, from coordinate 1,201,688 downwards.
TTCACTGTAGGAGCAAATGCTCTTTTAAGATTTGTCAACATGATTTGATATCATGCACGTTTTCAATTAGGAGGGATTTGAGGAAGGGAATGAGGTAGATGCGTATTCCAACTTGATTTGCAAAGCCCAGCATAAGCGGAATGAGTAAATCTATTTTGACGTATCCTGAGCCCCTTGCACCTTTTGGAAGCTGTTAGTTCCTTGTCTTCCTCGCCAGGAATGCCTCTGGCCCTTCAGTTCTGTATTCTCACCAGGGCTGAGCTTTGATCTCGTTGCTTTTATCCCACAAATTTGGATCCAGCAGAAACACATGGCTAAAACTTCTCATTTATTTTATCTCTGCTTTGGGTTTTATTGTGCCTTGGACCAACCTGCTGGAAACTTGCTGATGTCTAAAATATTTCTGGACTGTTGCAGTGTTTAAGTTGCAGTCTGCTACCATTGTGTAGTAGTTTTGCAGTACTTTATTTAATATTAAATGTATTCTGTCCTTGTTGTTTTCCTTGTTTACTTTTGGTGATAGAGTATTTGTATACTGGATGCTCAGCGAGATATAAATCTCAGTAATCTTAGTAGGTTCTTTTTTTCGTAGATGAGGTCTCCTGGCATTGAAATAGCTTAGAAAGAGAAAAGTCCTTTGTTTAAAAAATGGGTTTGTATGTTTATGTATACAACCCAATAGCAGAGATGCTTAAATATGTGCATATATTAAATCCATGCAATCCCTCTCACCTCTGTATTTCTCCATATAGCTGTTCTTTTACAGGTGTATGGCAAATTATTTGACTGTTGAAATTATTTTAAATATTGCCTTTGATTGGATCATAGCAATTAATATTCTCTGGTAGATTAGTTACACTGTGCATTCAGTGCCAGTTCCCATTCTCTGTGAACCATAACCACGCTAGGTGCAGTTAACTGCTCAAGCCATATAGTCCCATAAAATCTCAATAAAATCTGAAAACTGTGGAGTATGGGTAATCTTGCTATAAATTGTAATAAAAATTACCCCTGTAGACTCTATATTCTGACCATTACGTTCATGGATACTGCTGCTTTGTACATAAAGTTTTATGAAATAAATCGACCAGTTCTGCTGCCCCTACCAGGCACCAAGCTGTTTTGATCAAAAATCTGATAGGTGCACTCAGAGCATTTTTCCAATGCATAAGGTATTTATAATGAACTTTAAATAGGAAGAAAAATGCTGTATATGTGCTTCATATAGTGTGAACCAGCTTAGGAGAAGGAGATTGTGAATACCATCATTGACATGCATTTGGTAGGTCTGTAAAGACAGGATCTTGTTTCCTAGAACACATAAAATAAACCTGAGTACAACACAGTCTCTGAGGTCATAATTTTAAGTAGCTCCTGTACATCTGCATCTGGAAGTGTCGCTTCCACCATTAGAAATGCGTAGTGATGTCTGTCGCAATCTTTTTTGACGCTGTCCTGCTGAGCAAGTCTGTGCTGGTGTCCTGCTCTCTAAAAAAATTTCCAAGAAGGGGAATATTAGTTTGTTTCAGACATCAAGCTATGGTGTGAGGCTGCACTTCTGCAGTTTTAAAGCCTATTTTCCAAGAGTAGCCAAGAAGGATGGAGATGAGTTTTTCCCTCTGCTTGGTGCTCGATCTGCCCAGATGCATTTATTATCGGAGACATTTGAGACAGTTTCAGTTTAAGACAGAGCAGAAGACTTGCTCTTGGCCAGCAGCTTTCTTCTTGCAATATTTTAGGTACTGAACTATGCTTCATGCTAAAATTAAGAGTCCAGAGTTATGGTTTAGACACTGCAGTATTCATAACTGCAGTGTTTCTGATGCTGGCAGATTAATAGCGTATTGTGCTAAAACACGAGTGCCATGCAATTTTCTTCGCCATATTTTCCATTTCTATCCTTCCTGGAGTTTGGCAGCAAATGTCAATTTGTTGCTTCAATCCTTCATGCTCTGCAGACACAGGGACACACGTGTAACAGCAGTACTAATGAGATTCTTGTAAATGTTAATTTTGGCATGTGGGGTAGTATTTGGTTTTCCATTCCTAATGGAAGTAATTGCAAGGCAGCATTGCTTACAGCTGGAGATAATCTATAACCTGTTGTATGCCTGTTGTATGCATGGACTGAAAGAGAGGAGTTTATTGGAAACAGCAAACGTGACCCTTTCTGGCTTATTTGAGGCACCTCATGTTTCTGCTTCATTTAAACTTCCATCACAGTAAAAATCTGTGGCTGTGTTTCCAAGACCAAACCCATCACCCAGGCGTGGATCAGAACTGGCAAGGCCAGAGGGGCCTCCCCACCATCCAGGCTGATGTCTCAGCTAGCACAGATCTTGGTGTCACTGCCCACTGCAGAGCTCTGTAACCCTGCTTATGATGGGCAGGTCCTGTGGGTGAATGGCAGGATCACTTGGAAATGCTGTAGTGAACGATCATTTTGATTAGCAGGTTGATAAGGCATCCTCCAGAGAAAGCAGGGTGGGGAGTTTAAAACGTGAAACAAAAGCAAACAAACTCTGAATTTGGAAATTCTTTCAAAAAGTAGGAGCAGATTTTTAATTTTTTTAAGAGAGTAACTAATGGTGATTCAAGTTTTATTGTGGTGTGGTGTATTGGCGGACCTACATGTGTGTAAGTTTACAGAGTTATTAGATGAGAATTTAAATTAATGCAGAAGACTGAGGTTTTAAGCTGAAGTGAGACAGAGGCTTCAGTATTTCAGGATGCTGAAATTTTCTCTGCTTTCACACCAGCAAGCATCATCTCAAAGAGTCATTCTGACATCAGTTAATTACTATGTGGCTTAGCTATAAAGAGAGGCAAAACTCCTAATGGTTACTTAGTTTTCTCCTGCTCTTAAATATTTCATTCATGTTTAGTCCAAGGGGTTCATATTTGCCTTTAAATCAATAATAGGATGCAGACATAAAATTACTTCTAGTGGGTCTTCATGAGCCTACTGATGGGATGAGTTTTCATCCCTTTCACTCACAAGAAGTTTGACTAGGGAAAGTAAATCAGGTTGCAGTAACTGAGAACTGCCAGTGGTGACAGCAGTGTGGTGGTGTATGGCCCTTTTCATGCCACCTGCAGGCATCCAGATGCAGGATTTCTGACAGTGCTTGGCTTTGTCCGACCAGATCAGAGCACTTGAGGTGTGTATCCCTGATTAATCACTGAAAAGAAGCAAGGATGTTAGGACGTACCTGGCTGAAGCCCAAATATGACAGACGGAGAGAAAATTTACCTACCATCTTAGTATCAGCAGTACATGTGTGAGAAGTGGGAGGAGGTGTGCTGGGCTCGTGTCAGCCTGGAGCGATTTAAATCCACAGTCCCTTCCTTCCCAAGAGTTTCCAGAATGTGGGCAGGAGCACCAGTTTCGAGAGTGAAGAAAAAAAGTACCTTAATGGTGTGGCTGTGTGCTCAGGTTATTCCCCTGAGGAGGTGGAGGCTTGATCCTGTTCCTAGGGGTTCATCTGCCCTTAGCAACCAGCAGGCTGGATCCTTCCCAGAGAGTGTGCTTCCGTGACATGGCTAATCCTGTACCATGTCAAAACCAAGGTAGCTGTGGGCCAGAAAGCACAAATTCATGCAGTGCTCGTTAAAAAGCTCCTGTGCAAGTTTAAATCTCTTCCAGCCTTGTAGAACAGGCAATTTTGTCCTCAGAAGCAGGATCGAGTATTGTCTGACCCCACAGCCAGAATAAATTTTAAAGCCCCAAACTGTTCAGTTTGACAGAAATAGAAGCAAGCTTATATCTGATCCAGATCAGGCTTTTTCCTACTGGCAACTGGCAGCTGGCAGATACAATATTAATGATGATAGACTTAAGTTGTGTAGTATTTACTGGCTGGTATGTGCCTTACATGAGACCATTTGCACATCTTTCCTTAAAACAAGTGCAGAAAGTGAATTCACTTGTAAGGCCCAGAGGGAAACTCCTTTTTGGTAGTTTGGCAAAGGGGCATTGAGAAGTGATTGCATGTATTTGTGTGCATCATGAGCAATTTTCTCTACTTTCTGTAGCAAAAAAGGATTATTGTTTCTTGAGGCTAACAAGGATGGGAAGCAACGTGGCTGCTTGCAGTCTTCAGCACTTGCCGACATTTTTAAGTAACTCCCCTGGCTCACCAGTCTATTCAGCATGGAGGGCTAACAGCTTGCTTCTGTAGCTCCTATGCACTCATTCAATGGCACCTTTGTCCCATGAAAGCAGCAGTCTCTGACTGGTTTCTTTTTTCTTGCCTCGCCTTAACCTCATTCACACTTCACAAAACCACCAGGTAGCTCTGTTGGACAAATCTTGCCTTTCAAGAGGTGTAGCAAGGGCAAGAAAACCAGTTCAGGTTTAGGGCTTGAGCTTTATTAATTAATGTGCCTGCCTGTGTTTGGGAGGACTCGATTCAGTGACCCAGACAAGTCCCTTCTGGACCCATGGTCCTAAGTTCAAGGAAGGCTTGGTTGTTAGAGCAAGGTACAGCATGAAGGGAGGTTAAAATGCACTGGCATATTTTATGGGCTTTCTTCCGCCTTGCTTGCCAATTGCATACTGTTACTCCCTTGTCCTCCACCTTTTAAATCTCATTTGCTAAACTATCTCTTGCCTGCATCTCTTCATCCTCTCCCGTTTGATGTTCATTAGGCCAGTAATTACCTCTAATTCAGTGCTTATGAACTGAGGCTGGTATTTATAAACCTTGGTGCCAGAAGTTTGACAGTTGTTCTTAGATGTCCAAGAGAAAGTCAAAGCTGTTGACATTAGTAGGAGTCAGGAACTCTTAATGTAGAACAGTCCTGTGCTGCAGTTTGCACACTGCAGAGAGTGGTGAGGAGAAGGTATCTGTTAGGCTTTTGGCCAGTTGGTTATTCACATGGCTCATTTCAGTGAGGAGAATAGCTTTAAAGGCTGTTTTCCCCTAGCAGCTGCAGCCATGCTGATGAGAAAACAGGGCAGTTTACACCAGCTGGCAGCAGCAAAGCTCAGCCTCCTGGTCAGTCACCTCAGCTCCCCAGCGCCTTGGCCACCCAAGTCTGCAGGCTGGAAGGAAGTGACAAGTGAAGAGAGAGACAAAAAAGGGTGTGTGTGTGGGCTGACATAAAAAGTAAGGGAATAATCACTAGAACATTGTTTTACTGACTTACATTCTTTAGTTAGGTTTACTGCAAATATATAATCACGCATGAACGACCTGCCTTTGAATTACCCACTGATACATTTCCATTCCTCGCCTTTTGTCCTCTGTATGCTCATGTGTGGCAGCACCTCATGATGTGCTCAGACATTGGTGTCTGATGGGGCAAACTGTACCCAGTGGGCTAAATTGTCCCTGGGAGCAAAAGTACAACCCTATTAGCAACTTTGTGTCTGTGCTAGAAGTGTACAGAGTAGGACTTAGCTCACCAAGCAGAAACAAGGAGATGGTAATTGAGAACTTTCATCCTAGCACATTCCTGTAGTAATCTAAAATCAATGCCAAATGGCACAGGAGACTCAATAATATCTTAAGAGCCAGCAATCTGCAATGATAATGAAACAACATGTCATATAAAGAACAAAAGTACATAAGATTCTTCATATACATTTATACCATCTCTTTTTATGTAGGTGTATTCACGCTTAAGTGATCAGAGTTCACGGATAAGAACTGTATTACAGACTAAGTTATGTAGCAACTTTCATCATTTCAAATTAGGTTTAGTTTCTGAGCCAAGCTACATAAAACCTCTGCCGTAGTGCAAGTCAGATTAAACCTCAGTTAACAAACATGGTTTTTTGTTACAATTTTTAATTTTTTTGAACAAATAATTAATTAGCTTTCACAAATGCATCACCTGTAGCAGAGATGAGATGTAGAATGAGATTCACTTTAAGGAAAAAAAATCTTTTCTCAGAGGGTAGTAAGGCACTGAACAGGTTGCCCAGAGTTGTGTATACCCCATCCCTGGAAGTGTTCAAGGTGGGGTTGGATGGGGCTCTGAGCAACCGGGCCTAGTGAGTGGCATCCCTGCTCATGGCAGCGGGGCTGGAACTAGATGATCTTTAAGGTCCATACAAACCTAAGCCTTTCTATGATTCTGTGAAAAAACTGAAGAATTAATGAAATACACAGTAATAACCTCATTCTTTTAAGAAGGGGCATGAGGGAACAAGGCAGAAGTAACACTTCTTTCCAAATAGTTTCCTGGGGCTAAATCAGATGACTAGATGGTTCAGTTTAAATAAATTTTTAAATAAAATACTAGATTATCCCTAGTGTTCAGATTGAGGTTGCGCATTGAATGTCATCATGTGTAAGTTGTGATTTTAACAAGCACAGTCAGAATGGTGCTCATTCTGCCTAAAACAATTCAGCGTTTGGAACATTTTCTAAGTTGTTGTGTTTGTCTCATGTAAGTCATGGTTCACTGTTAACAACCTTTGCTTTGATAAGCAAAAGGTGTTTACCATACATGAAGAAATAATAAGCAATCCAAACGTTGCCAGCATCGCTGAGGCACCTAACCTGTGCCTGTAGCAAGCTAACAGAAGTAGTACTGTGCAACTCTAAGTGCACTGTGGTTCCAGAAGGGCTTGTTCCATCAGCTTACTGAACATAATTTAACAATATTTTCCTTACAAAATTCTGTAACATAAAAGCCACAGCTGAAGGTTAGTTTATAATCAGTGTTCTTTTACTCACAGGTGGTTTGCAGCTAAGACATAAATTAGAATTAAAGACCAACTTTCCCTGGATTCATCATTCATTTGTGGAGTGCTTTCTTTTCAAGAGCCCAGCTATTCATCAGTGCTACTGTTAGGGCTGCACAGCTCCTGAAGTATCTGCAGCCCTCCCATTTTTCACTTTAACTCAGTCCCTTTTCTAGAGTCAGTGACCACTGTAACATAAGAGAGATGGCATAATGGCAGATTTAACTATGACTTTTGGATCTGCTCCCTAGCTGTGGGCCCGCTGAACTGTTCATGATCTTTAAAGGGAGCCTGTGATAACCATTGTCCAGGTCTGTGCTTAGCCAGAGTTGAGTAGGAATTAATACCTTTCTCAAAAATCATGTTGCAAGACCCAGAATCATGTCTCTGACACTGCAACACAGGAGAGCACAAGCTCACAAACTGCAACAGTTAGCTCTTTAAATAAATAACCACGAATTCCCCTATTTCACCAGAGCAGACAAAATAAACACATTTTTACACAAATCTCTGCCTGTCTTTCCCCTTCCTATGCCTCCCTTGCAGGGTCAGGCATCTCTCCAGTTTTGCTCTCTTTTCCAGCTGCTTTCGGTGTCTCTCAGCACTTACTAATCCTATGTGGTATTTCATGAGTAAGGAGAAATGTCTCTTTCTCCATGTCACATCTCAAGTTTGTCTATGGGTCTGTCCCCTGGCTCAAGCGACCCCCAGTTCCCCTCAGCACTATCCCAAGTCACACTTGTGCCCCATATTTCCCCTCTGTGCCCATCTCTTGGTTCCCTCCCCCTGCCTTGCTAAGTTGTGCTTTATTCACTTTGGAGGGCAGCAGCCAGCATAAGAAGGAAGGCAGGTCACAGGGCTTTCTGTTCTCCTCTGCTTTCCTGTCTCTTTTTGGCAGAAGACCTAGCTCTGGTGGGTAGATCTTGGCTGTCTGCCAAGTGGACACCCAGCTGCTCTGACTCCTGCTCCTCCACAGAACACTGGGAAGAATAAGGTGCAAGAGCTCAAGGGTCAAGATAAAGGCAGGGAAATCACTTACCAATTACCTTTACAGGCAAACAGGGCTTAGCATGGAGAAAAGTAATTTATTGCTTATTAAAAGTAGATTAGAATGGTAAGAACAACCATTCCTGACCCTCTTTTCCAGGACTCTTCGATTCCCAGATCTTTCTCCCTCCCCCATCCCAGTGTGATAGGGACTGGGGACTGCGGTTAGTCCTGCTAAGTGCTGCTCTTTCTCCTCACGCTTCCCTTGCTCCATTGTGGGTTCCCTGTAGATAGTAGTTCCTGTCAGGACATTCTCCTCCAGGGACTATGCTGTTATGAAGAACCTTCTCCCCTCCATCTCCTCGCACGTTGGTGTCTGCAGAGCTGTTTCACATGATCACAGAAGTGTTACTATTGGATGGGGCTTCTGGAGATCAACCAGTCCAACACCCCTGACAAGCCAGGGCACCTAGAGCAGATTACACAGGAACACATCCAGGAGGGTTTTGAATGTCTCCAGAGAGGAAGGCTCCACAATCTCCCTGTGCAGCCTGTTCCCGTGCTCTGCCACTGGCTTTACTCAGTGTAAAATGTTTCTCACACTTGTTTCCCTCACTCCTCTGCTGGCCAGTTGTTTTGCCTTTTCTTAAGCCTGTTTTCCGTGAGGCACCCCCACTGTCTGCAGGGCTCAGCTGTGCCCTGCAGCAGGTTGGTTGGAGGGAACGGAGCCGTCTGTGTCCAGCACGGGGCAGCCCTGGCTGCTCCTCATCGAAGTCCTTGCAGTGGTCCTTGCCAGCACCTGGGCCCTTACTCCATTGCCATGCAGTATGGATACTGTAAGCTGTGGACAGCTAAAACAATCCTGCAATTACTGATCTTCATGTTAGTAAGACGTGAAACTACGTGACTTCTCAAAAAAATTTGTTAGCCCCCTTGACACTGGTCACATCAACGTTGGTTGCCTGTGTGAGATTACATGTAATGTGGAGTGAAGAATCCTTCAGAGGGTGACAGTGGTGTTGAATTGTGTCAGAAATCAGATGACTGGGGCTTTAGATGCCTAAATTTTAGTTGACTGGAGTGACATGGGTTCCATCCTGATACCTCGCGATTAACACTCAGTCAGAGATTGCTCCTGAAATTTTGCTGTTAAACGTACTTTTGAGTGTTCTGTGTTGTACAAAGCTGATGTAACCCTTTCCCTTCGCTTTCTGAAGTCAGACAGCATAAGTTACTTGAGGGTAAACTTGGTTTTTGTTGGATGTTGTATGTGCAGTTGTATTTCGGGACCACTGAGTGCGCTGGTGTAGCCTCTGTGAATTCACAGACCTGCATGCCCCTGGAAGGGCTTACATGCAGCTGTGGCACCACTGGGTGACTTTGCCCACCTATCAGCTGATTTGGGAAGCTCAGCACATGCGGTGCTCTCCAGCCAGAGCAGGCGGATGTGTTGTGAGCCCTGATGTTGTTCTGGGACAAGATTAATTTCAGCGCGCTCATATTAATCCATTATATGTCTCTTTCCAGCACAAATGGACCCCCGAGGCCTATCTCCCAGACAAATTAAAAGTGACAGTGATGATGACGACCTGCCAAATGTGACCTTAGATAGCGTTAATGAAACTGGATCTACAGCGCTCTCCATAGCCCGAGCAGTGCAAGAGTAAGTATCACATTCCCAGAGCAAGATGAGTGTTGCTGAGGTGTTCCCAGGCCAACGGAGGCGCCGGTGCTGCAGGGGTGTCCTCCCGCCTGTGGGCTGCGTACCGGCCAGCACCTCTTCCGTGGAGCTTGTTTCCTTTTAGGAAGAGATGAGTGCATCTCTTGTCTCTCTCTCCTTCTCTTTTTCTTTCTTTCTCTCTGCCCTCATTGTTAGGTTGAGTTTCAAATTGAAATTGTTTCTATGCCTTTATTTACTTGGAAAGCTTGCAGAGGTTTTATATCCTCTCCGAAGGCAGACCAGGTTAGATTACCACTCAAAAACATGTATTTTTTTCTTGACTCAAAGCAGCATCAGGAAGTTGATTCTAGTTGCTGTCGGATAGGAACTAGAAACATTTCTCCTGAAGGAAAGTGTCATTGGAAGGAAATTACTGAGGGGCTTCGAACAGTTTCTCCATTGCTCTTATTTTTCTGTGTACTTTAGCCAGCTGGGTGGGCAAATAATTTCTTAATTTAGTGCCTGCACTGCTTGTTTGAAAAGAAAGAGTTTATCATGAACATTAGCAATTCTCTAGATGCATGAGCTTGTTCAGTCACCGTAGCAGCTGGACGGGAACCAACTGTGAGGTAAATAAGTATTAATATCCCCATTTTATAGGTGAGGAAAATGAGGTTATGCGTAAAGGTCACCCTGTAGGTTTGAAGTAGAGCTGGAAATAGAACTAGAGCCTCCAGGCACTGAAGCCTGTGCTAGACCCACAAAACACGTTACTTTATCTGAGAGGTTCAAAATACGGGCATTCTGGACATTATTAAATAAGCATGGGTATAATAAAGGCCATTAGACATTATAGATGCATTTTAAATGTCTTAATATAGTATCTAAAAACATTTTGCTTTGTTTTCCTGGATATCAACAGCTAAAAGAGCTGACGTTTGTAAACCACATTTGGGGAGGGACTGCCTTTGGTTTTTTGGGGGTTTTTTTTTTGCATTTTTACCAGACACATACTAGCTCTTCTTGTAGCCAAGCACAGTAATTGTGAACTTCAAACCAATGTTCTCCTTAAGCAGAGAGAGAGGTCTTTATGGACAAGGCAAGGCAAGGTGTTGGTTCTGTGATTAGCGGGCTCCTTTTCTATTGTGAGAAAGGAGGGGAAGGTTTCTTCACCAGTGAGGCTATTGCTTGATGGACAGGTCCCATATGTGTTTTCAATTTTCTAGTCACAGCACCAGGCCCTGAAGTGCTAAGTTTTTTTTTCTCAATTTATAGCACACATAATAAGCCAGAAAAATAAAACAACATCTCATGATTTTGCACTAAATGGTTCTGTCTAATTACTGAAAAAAGGAACTATGGAGCACAGGCAAATAATTCTAATCTATAACTAGACAGGCAGATACTGTTCTCGGTGATGGATATTGCTTGAACACTTAGAGAATTGGTCAAACCATGGAAAGCTTTTTTAGCTTTTGTACAATGCATTCCACAGTTGGTGAAGGTAAATATGTTGAGTATTACTTGGCTGGCTCTGGAGCTTAAGAATTAAATTAAGAAATTTAATAATATAAAATCAACTTGTTCTTGTTACAAGTTTTATTTAAACAGTAATCTGTTAGTTTATTTCAAAAGCCCCATTAAGAAAATCTAATTTGACTGTGATCTGCAATTTGTCATCTTTAGTTCATTCTCGGTCACAGACACCACACATACAGCTGCTGAGTTGAAAAAGAATGTTGGCACTTCATGCCAACTTCACTCAATCTATTTCTTACTTGGTCTGCAATATTGTGCCCTACAGGCAGGCTCTATTTTGATTTTAGGCATCTAATATGTACCTTAATATTAGATGTTTAACAGAGGAGTCCACTGAAAAAGAAGCTCTTGTTCCACATACCCTTGTTGCAGAGAGGAAAGTGCCTCTGAAGCCTTCCAAAGGGAGATCCTGTGTGCTCAATTTCAGCATCTAAACTTAGCAGACAGGAATTTCCTCTGAGGACCTGGAAAGGCACCTACTGTTCCGCTGAATAACTGGGCAGCATAGGGACACACATAGAAAGACTGCGTCAGTAGCCAGTGAAGTGTAGGTCAAAGCTTAGTGCCTGAGGGAGGCAGGCTGGCCCTCGAGTCTGGATGGCTGTCCCACAGAGTGTGCTGTTTTCTAAGTGAGCTTGTAAGCTCTTTCTGGTGAATAGTTGCCCAAAAAATAACTGCTTGCATAGAGTGGCTGTGAAGTACACCACGGTACTTCCAAAGCGATGGCAGCATCCTTTTCTTCAGTACCAAGTGGCGCTGTACAGTCTTGTCTTTGTTAAACACAATACCAGGCCAAATTTGTAGATGCTTGGTAGCAGGTGCAAGACAACAATTGACCTTCTTCTGGTTGTTTTTCAGACATGTTTTAAATAATTCTGCATAAGGATTATAAATATATATATACATATATATATATATATATTTGCCTACTGCCACCTATTCTCCAAGAGCAGTAAGGGAGTTCAGAGTCTGGGGATTTCAGTATCTGGTGGTGGGCATTTGCTTTGGGTTGATCCTGTACAGCTTCTCGTACAGTGTGTGGGGCTGTGAGGGATTGCCTCAGTGCCTTGCCTTTCCTTGCCTCCTGCCTTTCCCTGTGTGCTGTCTGTGGGGCTCAGGATTCATCTTGCTTGCGTGGGCATCTGTATCCAAGGCAGTTACCTCGCTCCCTGCATACAGGCCGGGTAGCACTTGGCACGTTCAGGCTGCAATCCTTCTGCCCTATTCGAGCTGTCTAATTTAGGGACAGAGAGAGAGAGACTCCAGCCTGTGAGCTCCCATTCCTCTGCGTTGCCCGCGGGCGGTGCAGCAGCTGCCTGGGACACACGTCAGCACTGCAGATCCCGGGTGTGAGGTGAGGCTACGGCAATCCACAGCGCCTGACTGGGGAGCTGCTGTGCCAGAAGCTGGGAGTAGCAGGATCGTACTGGGTGCTCCCACATCTTCCCTTGCATCTGAGTTTGCCAGGTGTTAACCACATGGAAATCAGCTAATCAGTTTTGGGGAGAAATTGTTGTTTTAATACAGCCATTTTTAAGGTGGTTGTTTTGGAAATGACGCTTACATAGCTGAGTTGCAGGACAGTTCGGAATGCCTATTTGAAAGCTTTGCATCCACCTGTGTTGCTGCTTTGTTTCAGGTCCGCTGTAGTCTTACAAGAAAAAAATTCTTAGGAATAAAAATTGTGACAATGAAACACTAAGAGCCACGTGTTTGGCTTTAGTTCTTATTTACACAAACAGAATGCAATTTGCTTGCATATTTGTAAAGTGACCAAATCTGACTATTTTTTCTCAGGAAAGTTGCTTTCTTGATGCAAGTTTTATGTTGGCTGAGCTTCCAGACTTCTTTCTTAGTAGTTCTTTTGGAATGACTTCATAGTCCTCCTTCAGTTCAACAAACCCTATCAGTAATGTAAAGTTATAGATAAATAAAGTCATTATTTCAAGCAGGGTACTTTGGTGAAATTTCGTCCTGTGACAGTGCTGCTTTATGGCAGTTGCTCTGCCTTACAAAATATGGACTAAGAATAATTTATTAATTTCAGATAATATGCTCTGGCTGATAATAAATATTGCAGCATTATGCAGATTTCAGTGGGCTTTGCATTGTAAGCAGCACTTCATCCTTTCTGTGGCGTGTTTTACAAACTCATTTTGACATGTAACATCTAACAAAGAGCAGATTTGCCTCTGTATGCCTGACACCACTGGTGCTTATTACACAGCAAAAATAGCATCATATATTCAGGGCCAAATCTCAGACACACTCCAGAAATCTTTATGAAGGGAGGAGAAGGCATTAGTCAACCCCTAGCAGACCAGTAAAACTTTCTTAGAGTCTCTCACAGAGGCAACATGCTGTTCCCTCAGCCTGGCAGCCTTTCCGTCCCATCTCCATAGTACATAGTAATGCAAACCCTGAACAGAGCATTCATCTTCTTATTACCTGCACACTTGTGTGGTAAAAGATGTTATTTTACAGCATACAGCTCTCCCTCCCTGAATATGAATAACTTAAGATTTCCTCCTTGCAGAGACTGAGGGCAGAAGCAGGAGAGGCAGAGGGTGATTTTTAGCATGAACTTTTCAACAGTATATTGGTAAAAATCCAAAGATGCAGAAATTCCTCTTTCTCTCTAGACATGTTTCTTCTTAGGTGTTGTAGGTGGAGGAAACTACTTTGATGGAACCATTTTTTCTTCCAAATGTCAAGGAAAAGAGGAACTGTGCATATAAACTGATAATGCTTCAGATAGGGTATTGTTTTTCTGGAGTAAGGGTGAGACAGAAATTTCAGAGAGGAAATCCTGTCTGCTTGTAGTTACAACTGCAGTTGATTCAGAGAGAGGTGGGATTTGTCATTTGTATGTGACTGTTGTGACCTTTAACATGAACTCCTCTTTGTGCTGAGCTGGGTGCCTGGGAGTGCTTGTATGAAAATGACATTAGAGACCCTACCCTTGTTCTCTTTGGCTGCTTTATGTGATTGATACATTGATGCTGCTGTGATCATCTTACTTTGTTTTCAAATTCTCTGGCATCTATTACTGCAATACAGTAGGAGTTAGTTTTGGATATAGCACTAGCAAAAAAGAAATTCCACAACAGACAGACAGCATAGCCACCATACCAGTGTACTCTCTTAAATTAGTACGTGCTTTTCAACTCTGATTTTTTTTATGTAGATCTCTTATTTTCTCCCTTCTCTTCTTCGGTGTATATCAACTTCTGTGGTTTATTTTTATTTCTTCTGAAGTTTGTATCTTTGTTTCCATCAGCCATTAATTTTCTACACTGGTATAGTTTGTTTTCCTGCTTCAGTTGCAATCATTACTACTATTGTGCTATTCATTATAGGGAACTTCCATGTAATTTTTTTCTTCCACTTGCAGACAAAATACTTCGTCCCAAGTCTCCAAGAAACATAAACGAGGGTGTTTCAGCAGTGCCTGTGTGAACTTTGCTTCCCTCTTCTGTGGTACATCTGCCCAACATGAACAAATGCTCATTTTAAAACTGGCACACAATTGGATGGTGATTTTACACATGGATAATTGGCTAGTGCTCAGCCAGAATTCCTCAATAAAGGACTTTTTTTTTCACTAGAGAACACTAATTGGTTTAAAGTGAAATTGTGGGAATATATCGATTTCAGTTTTACTTGTGTCATGAAGAATACCCAAGTCTGGGATGCATTTTTCCACTGCAGCAAGACTTTAGAGAAGGTTGTATAGTTGCTGCAATTGGAGGGAGATTGGACCACACACTCAGAAAGAACTGTCTATGAGCTTCTGACCTCCCCACAGGCTGTAACATGGTGAGGCTTCTCCTTGGCCTCCTCCAGAATTGTTCTACAAACTGAACTGACTTGTTAAACATTGAGAGGCATTTATGCAGATATGTAAGCAAAAGACACTGGTGACATAGAGCCCTGCAAGGCATCTGTATTACGGTTGGTGCCCCCACTGTGTCATTATTTCAGGGATGTTTCCGTTCTAGTTTTGTTTTATTTTTTGTCAGCAGTCTCCAGTAAGTATCCTGTGTCAGAAAAGAAGAGGTTGCTGCAGTGAAAGTGTTGCTGCATTGGAAGTTGGCTACTGACCCAAGGGCACCGCTGAGCTGGCAGAGTGTGCTGTGTCTGAGCTACGTTAGGCAACCTCTGGGCAGTGCTGGACTGTCCGGTTTGGACATAACCTTGCAGCAAAGTTCATCTCTCACAGTGCAAGCTGTCTAAAAGTTAGGCTCAGGTATTTTGGATTTCTTTAGTGGAGAGATACTTCTAGGTCTAACCATTTTATCAGTTACGATCATCTGCCTTTCAAAAGGTATCTGTCTTCCCCAGCAGCTATTAAGAAACCTGGACAAGTGGTTTAGGGAGAGTGATAAAACTTAACGTTGCTGGAGTTATACATGAGGAAATCCCCTCTATGTTATTTTCTAAGGCCATGCTGGAAGTCTGTGGCTTGAGAAGAAGCTGAAGTAGTGCATCTAAACTTTGGCCTGCTGCAGCTACTACAGGTGTGATTTCTCCTACCTGCGTGCACTCCCTACATGCAGTTCAGACAGCTTGCTGAAGAAGTACTGACTTCTACAGTGTGTTTATATGGCATTTTATAAAGTTCTTGCTAGCACAATCTGAATTCTCAGAAACATCTATTTGTATGTAAAAATGAATGGGTCTAAATCTCTGTTAAGGACTTACACTTCAAGAGCTTGAAAGACCCATATACTTTTGGGAATTGCTCTTTAGATACTAAGTTTGAACCTTGGATTTCAATAATCCAGTAAAAAAAATTATTCTAAAAAGGTTATTTTTTTTTTAATATGTGATACTTGACAAAAGAAAAGTTCAATAACCTGACAGATGGGCAGTAAAATCAAAGGATGCCGTCCGTCCTGTGCGTGAACTAGGATTTTTGGTGTGAAAATTTTCTGCTATATGTCCCAGGGCCTTTTGCCAGGATAACAGATCATCAGCCAATGATCATTAGAAACAAGGGCTAGGTAAATGGCAACTGTAAATCAAAAACAGCTTCTACAGAGAAATTAACATCACTGCCTGCTTTGAAAGGACTGTATTGCTTAAATGGAAGTGTATCAGGAGATAGGAGTATTGTCAAATTGTTCCCTGAAGAAATCTAATTTGAAAATAAGAGTGCTTTTAGCTTGGTCTACACAAAATCATGTCTTCCTATCTCCTCTGTAAGAGTAAGTTTCCATGACTGTTGAGTAGGTGATTCTAGAGCTTTTACCACACCATTGCTAGGACTAATATTTTCCTTTTGAGAGAAATATTTAAATTAAGTGCATAATAAGCTCAAAGAACTAAGAAATCCTGGTTCTGTTAACGTCCAAAGGAGTTTTGCCATTAACTTTGTTTGGTCTAATGATTAGTCCTGAAACTTAACAGAAGTCTGGATGCTAAAAAAAAGAAAAGTAACTCAACCCTTAGGCTGTTGGGGGACCAATATCTTGCAGTCAAAGAGTTACTTGTAACATGTGTTGGTTCACTGATACCTTCTGTATGTCTTTTTCACTTCCTTTATCTATCACACAGAAACTTTCAAAGATCTTGTTTCCCAGCTTCAGTTTAGTGTCTGTATTGAATTCACATACAAATGTCTTCTTAAACATAAATTTGTTAATTAATTTAAATTTTAGTCTAAGAAGTGCTGTTCATTTAAAGGTAGTTGTCAAACTTTGCCATTGCTGGAATTTTACATTTCTAAATGTGTTTACACAAACGTGCTTTGGAATAAAATGCCATGAAACAATAGCTCATGATTATCATTCATATAGCATTTTTTTATCTTTGGAGTGCTTTGCAAACATTAACTAATTAAATTGTACAGGTCCCCTGTGTGTTAAAATATTATAATTATCCACAGGTTAGTGACTTGCTCAAGGCCATGCAGCAAAGCAGGGAACGAGCTGGGATCAGGTACATCTGCCTCTTACTCCCATGCTTAATCCACTAAAATGTGTTGCTCCAGAGTGAGGCTTGAGTCATTAGTTGTTAGGTATGTGAAATGCATTTTATGGATGGTGAAGCAGGCATTCTGTAATTGCTTGAAGAGCATGACACTGAAGAATGAATTATAAATAACATTATGAATTACTGCTACCCAGTTACCAGTTTGTACACCTGTTTGGCATCTCTTTCCCCAGTGATTCGTCATTCAGCTTTTTATGTTTTTTCTTTCTAAATCAGCACAGAAAGCAGGGGCAGAGCCGTGTGCCTTAAGAAACTTAGAGCTATAGCAAATACTCATAGGTGTGGATTGGATAGCAAAACACTGCCAGAAAAAGCCACAATAAAACTACCTCAGTGAACTGCTACTTTTGACTTACTGATAAGAAAAAGAAAGAGCATTGTCCTCTGCTGTCACTTGAGCCAAAATTACTTCTTGTTTCATTATCTAGATCTGATAAGTTTTTATCTTTCCTTTTCCATAAGGCAGTTCCTGTGATTTTGTGGCAGATATACATGCAGCACAGTTAAATCTTAATAGCAGTGCTTACACTGATTTATGGAAATATTGTCCTATGTGTTCAGGTCAGTGCATGCAAAAACACAAAAGTTGTGTAGGTCACGGGTATGTAAACTGCATGCAAAGGAGGAAACTATTAAGAGGGGAACACTGTTTGGCAAGGCATAATTGAATGAGCATGTAAATACAGGGATTAAAAAAAACCCTACTTTTTTTTCCCTTTCCATTTTCCTTTCTCCTGCATAATGGGAAAAGATTGTGGTAGGTTTTCCCTTCTGTTAGTTCAGCCTCTTTGACTAGTAGTGATTTCACCACAACCTCATTTCTCACAGCAAGTTGTTTTTAGGCTGGAGATAAAAGAGGAGTGAATGGAAGTTCTTGCATGATGGATATGAAGGGAGTTTTTTTGTGTTGAGCCTGTGTGCCAAGGAGGTGTCATTGTCCATCTGTATGTGACTTAGAACATGAGTGTTACTGTTTTGAATACGTCACAGAAAGGATACTTGCAGCTTACAGCCACCACACATAGGAAATTACTCTAGTCAAAATAAAGGAATTGAAGGCTGAAACAAGGAGTAACGCAGCCCAGTGGCTGATATTATAGCATCTAATCCTGAAGTAATGACAGTCACAGGTTTCAGAGTCAAACTCTGCACCTCCATTGGTAGAGCAGTGATAAAAGATATGTCAAGCATGAGGTTCTGGGTCATATTTTTCTTTCTTTATCCTTGTGAGGTATACTGAGTTGCCACAGGATAAAGTAGTGCAAGGAAATTTGAGAGCTGAGTCAGGCAGAAAATAAGGAAGAGACCAGAGTGGATCAGAGGAGGCAGCAACAGCCAGAGCTCTCTGGTCTAGCCTGTGTTGCTAGCTTAGGGGAGCATGGAGCAGGCTGGCAGGCACTGGGGCCAGAGACTGCCCTAGAAAGTGCTCACCCTTCGGCTTGTGTACAGTATCTGCTGCTGGCTGAAAAACCCAGCATTGCAAACAGAGCCTGAAAAATAAATTAACCTAGGAATGGCCAGAAGCTGACATCAGGCAGTAAAAGAAATACTCCGTTTGTGTACTCATTAAAAGTCAGCGGTCCCAGTCTTGTCAAAATGTGTCCCTCATTTATTTGCATGAAAAGTACAATATTTAGCATAGTGCTGGGATAATGCGTGGTAAATCAGGGACACACAATGCTGTCAAGTGTCTGGTGACATATGTGACCATGGTGTTTCTCTTAAGAACTGATGACCACTGCTGTTTCTGGAATCAGTTGCTTGTCAGGGCCAAAGAGTCAAACCATTCATAAATAAATTCACAGGAGGAACTAGAATAATGACCAAAATCTCAGTCATAAAAGTTTCAAAAGCACAATAACAGGGTAATGTTGTACAATAAGTTGTTTGCTGAAAGTTATTTACCCAGCAGAACAGCTGATTCCCTTTGCACTCAGTTTTTCCGCTTCAGAACTGCTTGTTGTCTGTATCACCACATCATGTCTGAGATCCTTTGCCATTCCTAAAGCACAGTCAGAATAATAGAATGTGGTTTTCCTCTTGCTTGAGAGGAACTGCAGTACATGCTGTTCTGTAACACGTAATCCTTGTCAATATACTCTCACAACAGAGAGGTTGCTCTATCCCCAAATGCTTGCAGCACACATGAAGTACTGCAGGTACCCAGGACCAAGATAAGCCACAACAGCACAGACACTTGAGACAAGATGCAGATTTTCTGCTTTGGGGGAGGTCTGGTTGGAGGTGTTGCCACGTTCTGAAATAGGTGATTGGCTCCAGCAGTGTGTCAGACCACCTGCACAGGGTATTAACACTCCCACAGTATAGTCAGCAAAGAGTTAAAGGCTTTGAAGTTCAACAGGCAGAGCAGTCAGCTTCCTAGAGCTGGCTCCATTTACATCCCACCACATCCTGGGTGGGTACTTGGCTGTGAGTTGTCTCTGCTCTCTTTGGAGCTTGGGCTTCTGAACTGTAGTAGTTCATTAAAATAGTTTGGAAAGAAAACAACAGCTCACGTTCCCAGCTTTCCATTGTGGGAATGAAGAGATCGAGTTCTGAGCTTACCTATTTCTACCTGTTGTAACACCCAGAGCATGCTGTCCTCTTCCCACTGGCCATCTCTCTGTTTGAAAATGTGACAACCAGCAGCCAGCAGTGGTGCAGCCATCCACCTATGGCATAAAAGCCTACTGGTTAGAGCACTAACTCAGGAAGCCAGATACCTACATTTGTATGCAGAAGATACTCAGGAGTGGTCCTTTACCTCTTCTTTCTTCTGCACTTGTATTTGGGATTGGAAAGCGACTGTTACAGATCCCTTTTATGCCGATTACATGGTCTGAGGTGTGTTTTAGCCATTTTCATGGCACAGATAAGCTTCCAGCTCCAGAGGCAAGGGTTAGGTATTTCTCTCCATGGTTTCTGGGTTGGAGAACAGGCTGGGTGGGATGCCACAGCCCCTTGGCTTTCACACCAAACAGAGAGTAGCATAGTAAGTTGTAGGTGTCAGTGAGGTTGGTTGGATGATACCTGGGTGTCTTTTGCTTCAGTGCCTGGGTACTCCCACTGTAAAAAATTCAGCATGCAAATACTTAACCTCAACAACTGTATTTTGATCTGCCCTATTGCTTAGTTGTTCGAAAGGGAACTTTATGAAAAGGAGTGTACAAAATTTAGAGTCATGACTTCTGGGTAATGTACTGCTGTTTATATCACTTGTGGGAATAAATGACTTTCCAATAAGACACAGAGATGATTGCAAATTAAATGACATGGAAGAGAACTATCGGTGTTAATGGTTTCCAGTAACCATTTTTCCAGTGCATATTGCTTTCAGTTGAGGGCTGATGGGGCAGGGGAGATTCTGTCCCAGTGCTGTTTGACTAGGTACCAACACAGTTGTAAAATAAAATCTGTACGTATTTTATACTGTGGGGACAAGTACCTGATAAATATTTCCGAGGAGAAAAAGACTCCACATGGCCAGTGAAAAAAGAGTGTGGAAAAAACAAAAACAATGTCAGGCAGTGATAGAGCTAATAGCCTAGACTTCAAAAATTCTTTAGATCATTTTGTCATCTGCATAGCATATGTCTGTCATTATCGGAAATTTAGCATCTAACAAATGGCAAAAAAACAGTAAAGAAAGCCAATATTTACTGCACACTTGAAGCAAGGAAATGTGACAGGTTCGGAGTATGCAGTGCAAAATTTTGAGAGAAAATAGATTATGTGTAGGTTTCCAAGGGCCAATGGAATATGCAATTATATAAATCAAGAAAAGTTGGTCTGAAAATTTCCTTTTCACTTTCAACAATTACTATGCCAACCTGGCCATTTTAGTTGAGCATTATAAAAGATCCAAAACATTTTCAGTGCAAATGCATTCAACTGCTAGTGTGCTAGAACTTTTTTATGATTCATATTGTTATTCTAATATTTTTTGCTAGTTTCTTGAGCATTGGCCTCAGACTAATTTCACAGTGCATTTGAGGTCTCAACCACAGAGAGAAGGACAAAAGAGGGTTATTCATGTTGTTGGCTTTCTACAGGTTTTTCTTTTTTTTCCCCTAACTTGGAGGAACTTTTTCCAAAAACCATCTGTATGATGCTTCTTGTTGGAGCACATGAAGTAGATCAGAATTTGTCAGTGAAAAGGAACATTTCATATAGTCCAAATCTCAACCAGCATAGGATTTATACAGCTATGGCATTGTATATTTGTTTTGTTCATTGCTCAGAATAATATTTTAGGAGATTGTCTATTTTCCCTGGAGTCCCAGTTCTAAGTAAAGATGTTAAAGCCTAAGTTTTTCAGTGTTGTTTTGGGAATAATGTTACTTAGGCAGCAGGATTCTGGGAGCAGACATTCACTCCAGACACTATTTCCTCTTCATGCAATGTCTGCCTGCTGTAGATTCTCATTAGAGTTTACCTCTTTGTCGCTGATTATTTTTTAACAAGAAAATATGATCCATCATGATCCAGAATTACCCCTGAGTGACATGTGGGCCCTTAAGCTTTGACTTTGCTCCCATGAAAATTAATCACAGAGCTCCTAATGACTTACTTATCATTAGCTGGGACATCTACAGGGCAAATTCAGTTTGAGAAGAGTTTTGAGTGAATGGGAAAATCCTAAAGTGCCTTCCCCACTGAGGCTGTGTGCCTTACTTGCTTTGCAGTAAGTGTTCCTCAAGCTTGTCTAAGTCCCCTTCGATTATTTGGGGTAACTTAAAATTCCTAATTGTCTGTGTTCAATTTCCAGAGAGAGCATGTGGGGCTGTGCCAGGTCAGCTGTTAACCCTTTTCGTTTTTTCAACTCCAGGTATGAAGCATTTTATTGTGTCATATGTAATGTTCTGTTTTATTGATTAAGTCTAGTAGCAGTGCTTTTCAGGTTTCTTTCCCTCTTTATGTCATGACTGGGGGATATGTGGGGCTAGGCAAAATCTGAAGTTGAGTATTGCAATTGCTTTTTTTATTTTGGGGCTCCAAGGGCGGTGGGAAAGCTGCAGTTGTTTTTTTTTTTTTTTTACAAATCCTGATGTTTAGAATATCAGAATAGAAAATATCTGATGTTTAATAATGTAGTTTAAAATGTTCAAAATAGTCTACTGAAATTGAGTAATGAAGTTAACGTGCATCAGTGTAGCTCATGTTGTAATGGGTCATTGCCAGTTGCCATGAAGCAAAGCTGCAAATGTAGGAGGAGCTCTATGCAAACATCTTCTTGCTTTTATTTTAAGGAGGGAAAGATCTGGAAACCTTGCTGTATTATGTGCCTGGTAGATGCCTTGCTTTTGGGTGCAGGGTTTATGTGCCAATCCAGTGTGGGGGTGACGGGGAGGCTGCAGCAAGTGTTGTGGTGCCATAAGGGTCCTTGGGTTCACCCCACTTGCCCAGGTAGAAGTGATGTCAAATGACAGGAGGATGTACCAAAGCTGGTAGGGTTCCTGTTTTCGTGGGATTCATTGCTGTTGCCTTAGTTGGTTTTAAAATAGTGTGCAGTGAAATGTCCACTCTCAGTGTGCTTGCCTGACCTCCTCCCTTCTTTTGTTTGTTTTGTGAGCCCCTCAGCAGATTCCTTTGTAGTCGTGTTTATTGTGGGACAAGTGTAAACCCATCAGCTCGCTGCTTTATCTGCTCTTAGTGACCTGTGTGCCCTCTGTCTATGGAGTGCAGAAGAAAAAACAACTTCACACATTCAGTATAAGCAAATAAGTTGCAGAATAAATCAAATTCTTCACATTTATAAGTACTGCTAAACTTCATAATAAAATTAGAAAGAAGGCATGTTTTAAGAGCAGTTACGCTTTCGAACTGCTAATGAGTCAAATACAGAAGTCATTCCTCAAGTCTACTCCTGTCTCAAATTTGCAGTTAATTACACTGCAACTGGTATATTTATATTAAAAATTTGCAGGATCTTACTACTCAAACATTTTCAAAGTAGCAGCAGGAGCAATTTCTCTGTTAGAGCTAATACAAAGCTTTTAAGGTTTCCTTGGCTATGAAATTGAAAAGATACATTTATTTTTTTAAATCCTTAGAATTTTCTTTGTTCTGATTGAATTATCAGTGCATCCTCAGAAATTATTCTGAAGAGCCTACTAGTCTCTCAAAATGTTGTGTTTCTAAAATATATGCATATTTCAGATACAATTTTTAATGCAGGCTTTTTTAGCCTGCATTAAATTAACTATAATATTCTGTGTATTGGCTTCTATTCTGCAGGAAGCATTTTCAAGAAGGAAGCTTATGTTGTTCATTTTTTGCTCTTTTTTAATGTTGTCAATATTTTGCTTAAAAAGTCATTCATGCATTTACGTGGAGAGTTTACACATACCATAGTAATGAATATGAGATCCTACTAATGAGGCCCCCTGAAAAACATACATGGTTAGATGTAGATGAAGATGGCATAAGTCATCTCATGCAGCAGTTCTAAACTGCTGAAAGTTAGTGTGCTCTGACTGGAGTGAGATGAGACTGAAATGTAATATTTGGCAAGGCACATAGGTTCTAATAAAAACAGAAATTTGGAAGATAGCTGTAGGTGTTCTATGGCTTTTTAAAATAAAGGACCAAATTGATCAAGAAGTCATGTCTGTCAAACATCATTTGGTCCATGTGGACCTGCCTGTAGCTTGACAGGTGGGAATGAGATCAATGAGATTAACATTAAAGCCAGTGCATTATTTGAAAGTATGAATTCTTATGGTGCACTTAAAACTGCTGACACTGCTGGGAGTCTTCCTCACTGTTGGTCCTGCTTCTTGGGGTATGGCACTGTTGGAGTTTGGGAAGAGTAACTGCTTGTCAGAAGTGAATTCTGCTTCAATTAAATGCAACTATATGAGTGGATATATTTAGTTTGAATTAAATTTCATGCCTACCCAGGTCCAGAGTTTTTTCAACTTTGTGTTACTAAACTTACCTTTTTCCACTAAATTGCAAGAAAGTTATCCTTCCATAAAATTACACTCAAAATTCTGGTATTCCAGTTAAGAAAGTACAGAAGCATTCTCTGATACTTCAATTTCTTTGTGATGATGGAGGAACAGATTTGATCACAAAGTCTTGAAGAAACATTTTTTTTGGTTTTCTTTCCCTGTTTTTTCTTACTGGGTTCATGAAATCTACTAAAAGTTGTAAGTTTTACGTGAAACCAATTCCACACAAATCTGCATCTGCTGACCTCTGCGGATGGCCAGAGGCTGGGACTGTGGCTTCAGTTCACGCCCGTCTAACTGTTCATTTCCTCCAAAATGTGGAGCATTTTGTCCACACTGCCTCCTCAGATCCACTGGGGACAAAGTGATAATGTGTGTGAGTTTCACGTGTTAGGGGCACAATGTGCATCTTCATCTTTGATGTCTTGCAAAGGGTACTGCTTTTGCTCTCGTATAATCTCCCCCTATCTTCTTTTTAACACCTTGTCCACAGGCACAGCCAGATGGGAGATGTGTGGCAGCTGGAGGACCCAGATGCCAAATTCTGGAATACAGCCTTCCTGCATTGGCGTGTGGGTTCGTGGCTGGCTTCTTGGCTTGCACCTCTACTAACTTCTTGGCTACTGTCTAGTTGGCAGCTGTGGCAATGCCTCTGGGGCTGTGTTCAGGTCAAACTGCTTTGGAGTTGGATGGCTTTCCTGATCTGAATTACTCTGCCAAACACCATTTTCACCTTAGTTTGCTTTGACTCTTCACTATTCAAAGATAAACACTTGCAGTGTTCTGTTGTATTCCTGTCATTTGTAAGACTAATTTGAAGGAGTCATTTGTCACCGGTTCAAAGAGAAAGTAAGCATTGCAGTGCAGAGTACATTGCTTTACTTGTTAGCATTCCCATTAGTTAGTAAGAATGTTAAGGCCCAAGTCTGCTTGCAATTCATCTCCAGGACCAAATTGTTAACTACAGAGCACAAGCTTTAAAAGATATATTTCTTATGTCTAAACTTTGATTGTTTTCAGCTGAAAGTAAATCTAGCATCTGTCAAACATAAAAAACCCCCACACATTTGCGGAGGTAGTCTGGATCATTTTTAGAGAGCAAGATAAAGAATAATGATGATGACAGTAAATAGGAAGTTACTTGTAATAATTAAGAGCACTGCCAGCAGAAAATGCTTGATCTTCTCTTTGCCTGATTTGGAATGTCCTCATTTCACATTGTAGTTGTACCTCAGGTTTTTTATTGGGCTTTTGTTGTTCGTTTGTTATCGGGTTTTTTTTCATAAATGAGGTAATGAAAAATTAATGCACTAGGATAGCAAAAGTATTTGAAGCAGTTCCCTAATCTACATGTTTTCCTTCAAGCAGCTCCGTGCATAAACATTACTTTCAGTGGGAAAAACTGCAAAATTAGGAGGTCACTTACACTCTTCATACTTAAAGTTCAGATTAGTCATACCTACTATGAAATTTTCATTTCCTCTCTCAGCTAGAGTGGGACTGTGTTGTGCTACACTAGAGTCACTGGTATCTCTGTTACACACTCGTAAAACTTTCTTAATGCTTGAGCAAGCAGCTCTTGTGCTTCACTGTGAACAGAAACTTCTACCTGTATGTTAAGGTTAAGCTTTGCAGGTTGATTGACCTGTGAGGAAAAGCACTTGAATTTCTCATTATAGTCCCTAGAGAGAATTGCATGCCAGGAACAACCGAAAAGGAGCCCTTACCCATGTAGTTTAGGTGTATGCTTTGCTGATGGCCTAGGGAACGTAAGTGCTTCGATGGAAATACAGCCCAGTTACATCAGATCCATCATTGTGGGCTATACAGGGAACCAGTAGGAAATAAAAGCATCGTTTTCCCTCATAGGTAGTCTCGGTAGCCCTTTCTGGATTATAATGGAGCAGAGATGAGTCTTTTGTCAAACAAGCTGGCAGCAGCAACAGCAATTTTGCCACTTTTGCAGATGAGCTTCGTTAACTAGTTTGTCATCAGAGTGCAAAATCTGAGGTGTTGGTTCTCAGCACAAGCTGATCTCATTGGGATCCTTGGTGCAGGCCTAATCAGATGAGATGCAAGGGGAGCAGTGGAGTGTCTCATCTCCCTTCTTGCTGAATATGGGGAGTTGTATGGACAGGAACACGGAAGTTGTGGGATGGGGAAGGAGAGTGAGTGAGAAGAACCTGTATTCTTGCCTGAGCATGGACAGGACTGGGACTGTAGGCTCCATTCCGTGGGGCAACACCAGGCAGAAACAGCTGTGCATACTGAAAGTTCAGGACATAATTCTGCCTGTAGGTGGAAAATGGGCAGCTGCCAGAGTGAGTGTGTGTGAACATATGCCTAGTGGTTGGTACCCAAAGAAGCTCTAGCTTAACAGTGAAGGACCTGACCTCATGGATTTGGGGGGAGGCTGCATAGGACTGTTCATGGCACAGTGGGTGGGAATGGAGTCATGGACCTAGGCAGGCTTTTGGGTGTCTGCCTCCTAAATCAGGGTTTCAGCAGGCCTGTTGCCATACTTCACCACTTTCCAAACTGTATTTTCTTCTTTCAAATTAGCAAGCTTTCAATGCTTTTTAATGTAGTAGAATTTAAAATGTTATTCCATTACCCAGACTATTCCTTTTCCCTGTTTAACTGTTTCTACCCTTTAGCCAGTCAAAGGATGGGTCTGTTTGTTCTTAATTTTTTCATCTCAGCCACAACTTTTCCCCATCAAAGAGATTCTTGTCACTTTCTGTGTCCTAGGGGCTTTGGAAATTATGTTCATATATAAGGTTGAGCTAATTTTTTTTTTTTTTTTAAAGCGCCTATGACTGTTGTCCCTTATGCATTCTATTCAAGCAGAGAAACAATGTGTGCTGTTAAAAAGGGAAAATAAGTAACCACAAAGATGTTTTTCCCTTCTCTTGCACCTCCAGTACATTCTGTAACCCAGTTACTGTAATTGTTCTTAAACTTTTTTTAAACATGCATACTGTCAAGAGATTGTGGTAAAACAATTGTTTCTCATAAGGCCAGTGAGACTGAAAGTGGTGAAAAAAGATGACAGAGCAAACAGAAAATCCTATGTTTTGTTTATCAACTTTTTTTTTTTTTCCTAATGGCAGATTCTTGGAGAAAGGATCTGTTTACTTCAGTGAAAGACTAGCTTAGGGTTTGCTGATTCCCAAGGCAAAAAGAAGGCATAGTTTCCAATTTGCAAGCTATTCAGTGTGTGTGATGAACTGAAGTCATTTGTGGATTTGTATGTTGCGTTTTGACGTGATTAAATGTTTTAAGTCTATTGATTTCATGCTGGGGATTAATGATGCTGAATGAAAGAGCATCAAAGAATAAAACGTGTTTACATGCTCGATTAAAATACCTTAAAAAAAAAGCCAGAGTACCTATTATTGGATAGGAATGCGATAAGAGAAGCACAGGACCAATCACGCATCCTGTGTCGATAGGAAAATGTATTAACTTCTTTAGGCATAGAAAGAAGAAAAGCAAAGATTTGATAAGGATTGACTGTACCTTTCTGAATGCTTAACACTGTTGTTTGACTCGGTTTTTTTGGAAGAGGAGATTAAAGAGGTTTCATTATCAGTTACCACAGATCTGTTTTACTGAATCAATCAAAGCGTGATGCTCAGCCTCTTGGGATTAATGAGACGATCTTTTAACTGGAGAACTTGTTGGTAACAGCAATGTTAAATAAAGGACAAGACCTAAAGATACTCAGTGCAGCTGTGGACATGAGATACAGTAAAGATGATGTTTGCTGCTTTGAATTTGCATAATACTTTTAGATCTGTTTGCCTTAGCATATTAGCTCAAAAACATATCATTATCTTAAAATGTTCATAGTGCTAATTGGTTTGTATCTGCTCTCTGCAAATGTTCCTAATGGCTGTCTAGATTCATGGGTTGTATCTGGAACTGCAGTTAGGTGTCACATTCTGTTTACCAAGATAATAGTAGATGGAGGTGAAAAAGACCTATTTGCTTGTTAAATCCACCCTGCTGCAAGCACAGTATAGGCTTTTCCAATAGTACTAAACTGTTAGCACCCCTTATGTCAGCCAGAATGCCAGGCAGAGAATTTATTTGTGGTATATCTGTGGAGAAGGATGCCTTAATGATCAGGTTAGCATGTGAAATACTTGATGGAGGTGAAATACTCCCTATTGAGCTAGGCAGAAGTCTAAACGTGCAATTTAATGTGGCTGAGTAAATGTCTGACAAGACTAGCTCAAGCACTCATTCGCTCTTTCTCTCCTGATGCTCTGATCTGGATTAGCATATGTAAGATAAATTCAGCATCAGTCCGATACACCCCACAATTCATTTGTCTCAGAACAGGGTTGAATGATTATCCTGGGTTTGAGGCAGGAGAGGCAGGGGGGTTGACAACGTGTGGTTATTTTTTTTTCCCTCCCATTTCTATTGCTTAATACAAGACCTGAAGCCCTTGGTTACAGAACAAAGTGTCTGAGCAGTAACCAAGCTTGTGCAAACCCAAGAGAAGAGTAATGACTGTTCCTCGCAAGCTTCCTGCCTCAGTGCAGGTGCAGGAATCAGGAGGGCCTGAATAATTCATAAGGTGCAAATTAGCCCCAGCTTGCTCCCACTGCTCGAATTTTGCTTCTGCTTACCTACCTAGTTGCTAGAAAGAACAGAATAAAGAATGCTTGGGAAACTAGGGAGAGAAAGGCAAAGAGTGTTACAGTTTAAAGGCCAGAGTCACAGAGACTACTGAATGCTGGGTGTGTTTGAAGGCTCGGTACTTGTTGAGGAATTGGACTGTACATTGATTATTCATAGAGTGTTTTCTCAGGAAGAAGGAAGCTCTGGGGACCCATTCCATTGCTCTTGGAGAGGAAAAAAATTTCCTTTTAAGAATTAGGTTTTTCCTGCTTTTATTGTTACAGTTTCTAAAAATTACTGAGTAAAAAAAAAAGTTAAAAGTTCATTTAAAACCTTTCAAGGTATTGGAGAGATTATATATTTGTGGTGTCACTCAATTCAAGGGTTCAGAAAAATTTGACGAGAGATTTTGGATGTTAGGATGTTTACTGCTTTGAGTAAATACAGATTCCAAGGGAGTGTATGAAACTAGTTACATATGGAAATGTAGTGTGCAATTAGCTTGTATTTTTGTCATTTAAGAGACAGCATTTCTCTCTTTTAAATAGTTAGTGATGGTTATGTTTTCTATTGAATTACTTATCTGCTTTTTCTGCCTAGAAGACCAAAATGAGAAGCAAGTGATGTTTAATCTTTCTGCTACACAACACTACAACTCACCCAAACATCAAGTAAAAGGTTTTGCTGAGCACTGTTGTGGAAGAAGGGAATTCCTGACACAGCTCTTGGAACAGCTTGTGTGTCACCCTGCAATACAGAGTGGAGCCGGCCTGAAAAAGACAGGTTGTTTCTGCTGTGTACCTGAATATCCCTTTGGCATCTCTCATGTGGGAGATGGAGACATCTGACATCTCCAGCAGGAGTAGGAACAAGGTAGCCAGTTTTCCCTACTGGCAGGTGTTCAAATGGAGAAAAACTCTCCTAATGTTTTTGCTGTGCTGAATATGGAAAGAGAACAGCAGCAGGAAAAAAGCTTCCTTTTAGTGGTTTTGGAGGTTTTCTGTTTTTATCATTCGTTTTGGGGTTTTTGTCCAACATTCACCCCTTTTTTATCTATCCCTTCTACCCCACCCCCTCTTGGCTCTCACGTGAGGCAGCTAGATCACACTGCCATCATCTGTTTTTCTATTTCCCTCATTTGGGTTGCTGGAATAGGAGCTGGCTCTCATTTCTAGCTGATTCTGTCATTTCCGCTAGGCCCCAGCTTGGGCGAGTGCCAAGACCAACAGGTGATCCTTGTAGCTGCAAAGCAGCAGGAAGAAGGCTGTGCATGGAGGAGACAGTGCACCAGAGGGGCTGCCTGGCCCTGCTCCATCTTGCTGTATAATTAATGCCCCCCTCCCCAACCCCTCATACTGAGCAGAAAATCTGTGCAGAACAGCTCAGCTGTAGGGAAAATGGTAATAAAGAGTCCTGGAAGAATATAGGCTGTGTGAGTGGGGAGATGCGCTCCCTCTTGGGGAGAAACTGTGGTCGGTCCTTTGTGAGGAACAGGGATGAGATTGTATTAGCTGCTCTAAAGTAATATGCACACCATCAACCATTGCAAGGAAGTAAGCATTTCAATAAATTTTGGTGTTGTGCTCACGGGGCTTCTTATTTGTATAGGAACTAGTTTGGAATGAGGTGATAATTTAGTTAAGCTTTTCTCTACAAGAAGTAGCTTGCGAAGTCACATGGAAGTTATTTGGGCAGAGAGTTAATTCTGGTTGGGAAGGACCACTTCAAACTGTAGGACTGGGGGCAGCTGGAGCAGGAGATGCACAAGCTCTGCATTCTCTGGACATCACCAATGGGGAGGCATGACTGTGCAGGGCTTCACAGGGATGATTTTTAGAACACATGAAAAAATTCCAGGAGCCCTCTGGATGGCCTAAAAGAGCTATTTTCTTCAGAGGAAACTCCTAAAGGACTTTTTTTTTTTTTGGTATGGAAACAGAGTTATATTTAGTAGATGACAGTGGCTTAACAAAACCAGTTTTAAAACGTATCTCCAAAGCTTAGGTTAACCCCTTGGCATATTCCATGATGTGAGATAATG
Source organism: Oriolus oriolus (assembly GCA_013400235.1). NCBI lineage: Eukaryota > Metazoa > Chordata > Aves > Passeriformes > Corvidae > Oriolus > Oriolus oriolus. Next base: position 1,171,176 of record VXBT01003513.1, on the reverse strand, counting down.
TGTCCCTGAAAACCGTAACTGCATGTTTGTATTTGTGAGGCAGGCTGATGTTTTGAGATAGACACATGTTAGCTTTAATCCTCTGAAAAACAGATGATATCTAAAATTTGTTCTGCTCAGTATACATAGAAGCCAAATTGCTTCTTCCACCTGTGGACTCACTGCTAGTAGTTTGGAAACGGAAGGTTTCACATAGACAAGGTTTAAGTTTTCTGCATGCACTTCCATAGGGAGCTGGGCTCTCTCAGTGCACCATAGCATCACATACCCACAGCAAGGTGGGGCTGTGGGGAGCAGGGAACTGGGAAGCCTGGATCAGCTCCACCGGTGAAACTGAAGTGCTGCAGCAGATTTGCACAGCAGAAGCATCACCTTGACTGGCTGTTCCTGCTGTGCACAAACCAGAAACACAAACAGCAGTGAGATCAAACTGTTATGAAATATCAACATATTTAGTAATGCTTCTAGCAGCTATCTGTCTGCAATCCTTTTGAGTAAGCCAGCACTGGTTTTTCTTTATGTTGTTCTGCAGTTTGTCAGCCATCTGATGGGGAGGAAGTGTGGGATACATTGCATCTCCGGGATATGTTATGTGGTGCAAACCTCAGGGTGCTGCAAGACCTGAACTGGCAGCAGATTGTTCATGAATACACACTTCCTTTGGATGTGTCTCCCCGTGCTAAATGGTGCACCATTGCAATGGTGCAATGGTCATGGCATCTCAGTATTTTTTCCCCTTGTGTCCCTTCCTTTCTCCATGCTGCTTTACAGCTTTTGCCCCCTTCCAAAACCTCTGGTATATAAGGCTGTTAGCAGGGAGTGAGGTGTTTCTGTCAACTTTTTGTGAATTTTTCTCTCTACTGTGTCTTGGGAGACCATCCTAATCCCTGCATTTGCAGTGGGTTCTGTGCAAACCTGACTAGTCCCTCTGGCAGCCTCCATTGTTACTCTTGCTTCCCCCTGGGTTACAGGACTAGAGGGAATGATTTCTTTCTCAGATGCTGACCCGTGACTCTAGTGACGTCTAAAAAGCCCCATGGGCATGGCAGGATGTCTGGAGCCAGAAGCTTTTAGCTGTAGGGTGGTAAGAGATCCCAGTGACTGTTCCATCAGGAAGCCGCAGTACCAGCTGGGGAGGCTGGAGAGTGAGCAGGGATATTTCCCACATGCATTTGGCTACAGTACGGCCTGGTTTGGGCAAAAGCCCTCCAAAGAGTGCTGCAGGCAGGAGAAAAGCATCCTTGGGCGGCCTCTGGAAAGTCAAGTTTTCCAGTGCCTTTGGCAGGCAGCCTGAAGCAGATCTATTCCTTATGCCAGCCCCATGGAGCGCTACCCCTCGCGGTTCTCCCTCCCACTGCAGCAAATACCTTACTATTATTAATATTCTGGAGGCGCCAGCAGCACGCTTTGTTCTGGATGGAATGTGGTTGCCCAGAGTGCAGGGAACTGTGTGGCCATTGTTTTTGTACTGGTAGATGGATTTAGCAATGAACGCTGTAGTTTTTCCCGGTCATTTTTTTAAATTCATCTTCCTCTCTTCTGCCTCCTCCCTGGGCTGTCCCCAATGTGCTCAGCATGTGAAGGATGCTGAAGTCCCTCTGGCAGAAGGGAGGGAAGAGCTCTTGGGATACCAAGGTGCATGGTAGGGGCAGGCTCACACGGCATCATAGCACTTCAGTGGGACTAGATCAGCTACACCAAGTGGTCTGCGTGGTTCCCTAAACTGTGAGCCCTAGAAACCAAGAGTGAAACTAGTCAGTAGCAAGCTGTTCTCGTGTGCACTGTGAGTGTGCAGAGCCCCTCGTTGTGGGTTGTTGGTGCCCTGTATGGCGTGCACGGAAAAGAGTTGCTCCTGTGCATTTGGCCTACTGCATCTTGGCCCAAAGTCATGGACTTTATTGTGCCATCACTGTGAAATAGTGAAAGCTTCTGAATCTGTGGCTCCTGCTGCTGAATCCTTAATAGGCATATTTACTTTGGAACTGACAAAACTTTTAAATGTATCTGCTTTCAGGCTGCAACACCTTCACACATAAAAAGATGCAGATTAGTGTGCAAGCAAACAACACTTTTGGAAAAAATCAGTGGATTTGAAAAGCATGCTAACAAAATGTCCAGTCACAGGGATTCCTGTGAACTCAGTGTGGAAGAAGAAGAGGCAGCATGCACTGAACCTCATGTCCCCCAGATTAGTAACTGTTTAATGTTATTCCTGTAACCTGTATACTTCCTCCTCTTACACCACCTCCTCCTGTTTTTCCACCCTGTGTAGTTCTACTGTTTCACCGAGTATTAGCCCATTGTAGCACATAGTTTGTCTCTTTAACTACTTTGTGAAGTACCTAATGCTCTTTTGGGTGCCACAGAAGTGATGATAATAACAATAATAATAATATTCCAGGTGTACTATATCAAGTTGTGTTGTTTGTTGCGCAGACACAAAGTAAGGGTGACTGCTGAATGCTGATAGCTCAGCTGTAAGGTAAGCCTCTAACACAGGAAGGGAAACACTCTGGTTTATTTATGAGTACACTCAGAAGCAATGTCTGCCTTCCAGTATACCCATGCTTTTTAGGATAGCACATTTTACTTGGATGCGGTATTGCCAGAGGTCAATAATAATCAGGGCTAAATTGCTTACAACGCAAAGGTAATGAAACACTCTCATTACACTCCAGTCCTCATTTTCATTGTTAATTCAGTGTTGTTCAACTTTTCACTGGTTTCTCCCTTACAAATGTGGCAGTGAGACAGCCAGGCTGAGCCGTCTGCTGCTGGTGCTTGAGAGGTGCAAAGAGACACCACAAAGAAAATTGATGGACTGCAGTTGACTGTATTAGGGAGAGACCTTATTTGAACCGGCAGTAACTGGAGGGAAGTGTGAACTGGCTTTAATTCCCGAGCAGACCTCTGAATATTAAGGATGTACACAGCGGTTGGGAGGACACATTCAGAGTCTGGTCATGTTCGAGATCACATCCCCTTGGCTTTCTTATTGTCACTGTGGTTGTTCACAGCTGAGGGGAATTCTCTAGCTTTTGGATTTAATGTTAGATATGTAATTGGGTGGAAAATTAATGTAAACTTAAAATAATTCGGTTTCACAGTCATTATACTCCTTAGTGTTAAATTATTAAGCTTTGTGTCTCTGGTATCTCCCAAAAGCCCTGCTATTACCGATCGTCTGACTGTCTTTATTAGCTTATATTTTTCCCTAAAAGCAAGGCCTCATGTACAGTGTAATTATCCAGCAGTGCTGATTAATGGCATAATTCCCTTTTTCTGTAAAACTGCTGTGTAAATTATTTTCATTTCATAAAAATTACTTGTCAGGCAATTTTGTGGAGGGTTTTTTGATTTTTTTTTTTTTTTTTTTTTAGGTTTTTATCCACCCTCTCTATCACTGTGTCATGGTAATATCATTAAACACTGTTGTGTCTGAGCTTGGTACAAGCACTAAACCTTACAAGATTTCAGTGGAGAAACTTAAAGTAGTTTCTGTGCTATTGTTACTTCTACTGCCAGACCTGATGAGCAAAAGTAGCTAAGATAACCCTGTTCTGAGAACAGGAGTGTTTTTGGAGGTACTTGTCCTAACAGTGAGATCAAAGAGACTTGTTCTGTTGAGCCAGCTGTTGAAATCTCTGCCACTTCGCAACCTTTCACATTTCCTATTGCCACTTACAGTGTGGTTTCAGGAACCTCAGCAGCCTACGTCTTTTTTTTTTTTTTTTTTTTGCTGCTGTCCCTTCCCCTTCTGCCTTGGCAATGGCTCCTTACCCTTCCTCCAGCCTCTCGCAGCGAGACTGAGAAGCCCACTCACCACCTTCTCATGCCCTTAAGATACTTCTTCATGCTCCCTACACCTGGGCTAGATGATATTGAAAAGATTCCTGGCATGTCCTTCTTCACTATGAAATGTGCTTGAATAGGAAGTGGTACTATGCTCATCTGCTTGTCATCTGGGTTTGATGTGAACAAAACAATGGACAGTGTACAGTGAAGAGCCCTGCCTTGCTGGGCTGAGGGACAGCCTGGGTACTGCAGGTTGAACCTTCACCTTTCTGATGAGCGCGTTTCCTTTGGTGTGCTGGTTTTAAAGCTGTCATTTGTTACATGTGCCGTGTATTTGTAAGCACTCCAGGTAATGTGGAGGTCCTCCTAGTCCTGTTGGCATAAGAACTAGCAACTCCTCTGATACAGGAGTCGTTCACTAGAGCTGGCATTCAAAAGCTGGTTTCAAAAGGGCATGTTTCACTAGTTTGTGTGTAGAAACAACTGACCACAGCATAAAATCCTTCCCACTGAGGTCCAAGTGAACCCAGTAACCTGGCTAGTGTTTACCAAAAGAGCAGAGAAACAAGGTTGCAATGGAGTGACTCCTCCTCTGGAATACCTGTACCTCCTCTCTCTATCCACCTTTTACCTTACAGCATTCTGCCCCTCAACCTCTGAGACTATTACTTGACCTTAATGTTTGATAACCATATATGGCCCTGCCCTTTGTGAACTTGTTTAATCCTCCTTTGAGCTCATCTACGTTCTTAGCCCCCGCAATATGCAGTGATAGTGAGCTCTAAGTGTGCATTATGTGAAAAAAATAAAAAAGTTCTTCCCTCTGTTCAATTTTAAGTCCCCAGTTCTTAGAAAAAATAGTGAATAATCACTTCCTATCATTACATTCTTGCCTGTGCAGAGCTCTATTATCTCCCCTCAGTTATCTCACAGATTTGGCATTCACAAGGTAACATGGTTGTGGGCCAGCTGTCAGAGAGGTGACTAAAATCATTTTCATGGGGAGCCTTTTCCACTCTGCACTCTCTTCTTGAGACCAAATTAATTCTAGATCTGCTATCGTGTGAATCTGTTACTAAGAATAGGTTAAATTAAAGAAACATGCTTACCATGGACTGCTCTGTCACTCATTGCATTCAGAACATAACTTCTTCTGGCACAAACAGTAACAAAGCATAAAACTGCTGAAATACAGGTCATTTAGCTGCTCTCACCATGTGCTTCTAAAGAGATGGTAGTTTGTTCAACTCTCATTCTTATGTACAACAAAATTGAAAGAGCTTGTTGCTCTTTCAGCTGCTTGGCCTGTTGGCTTATCTCTATACCGCTCCTCATTTCTGCAGTGCCAGGAAGAACTAGGATTACTGTACCTATTGGTATAATTATTTCCAAATACCTCTTTAGATTGTATTTCTGGAACTAATTTCTTGTCTTTTTACATTGTTTTATGTCTTTTGTGGTTGTTGTTTAATCCCATGCACCTGTGCTTTTATTCATCCTTTCACTGATGCTCTGTTGGCTGCTATGAGCTACAGCAATGAGCAGATGGAGTCAGATGAATCTTCTATGATTTAAAAAGTTTATTTAATGTGTTTAAAAACAAAAATGTGTATTTTGCATTACATATTTTCCTGAGTTATAAACTTCCACCACTTGTATTAAAAATTATCCTCATGTATTTTTTTCCCCGGTTCTTGTAGTCTCAGTGACCTTAGCGACCAGTATTTTTGTTGGCACATGGCTTGGCAAATAAAGGCTGAAATAGTAAATGGACTGTCCTCTCTGATGTGTTTCATAATTATTTTCCAACCGGCATTTGCAACACTGATTTTAAACGTTTAATTATACTCAAAAGTCGTTAGAAACTTATTACATATATCTGACTTGGAAGTGAGAGAAGTAACCCCTTCAGTGAACTTCTCCCCCTTCCCCTGATTCCACTGTAACATTGTGACTGATAATATTTTCTCATTATTGATTAGTTTTACAGAGATCATTGTCTTTAAATCTCCCTAGGCCTTCAGCTAAGGGTGGCTGTTGAGGACAGATGTTTGCAGGACATTAGGGAACATTATTGTTCAGAGCAGCATAAACCTACTGTGTTTCAGTACACCTCCATACTGTGGAAGGGATTTGCATCAGGATGTGTACTGAACAGTAGCTCTACTTTAGCAATCCTTTCCTTATAATTGGGACAGAAAAAAAAAGGCAGAAATCTGCTGCTTTGCAGTAAGGCTCTGCTTAATTGTAACAGAGGTAGGGCTGTAAACTATGCTAAGTCATAAAGGTCACAGCTTCTGTGAGAAGTTTCTCTATTAATAGTCTATAAGTATTTTGTTTCTGCCAAGCTAGTGCTTAGAACCAAATTAGTCCCTCATTACAAGTCTGATACATTAAAGTCAAGGGTGTATCAGCATGCCCTGTGCTGCCTCCAGACACCTTCTGCGGTGCCTCACTCAGACTGCATTTTCATAAATGCACACGTATGTAAATATAAGTAGGCAAATGACTTAGCAATTTGTTGAGCAAACAACTTCTAAACCAAATAAGTCTTCTTTTTTTTTCTTCCATTCTGTTTTCTCCGTTCTTAACAATATTTTGGGGATCACCGCCTTTTTTTATCGGCTGTGTGGAAATAGTTGCCATGATTTCCCAGTGTCACCTGTTGCCTTCAGCGTAGTAGCTAAAGATACTGCCATGGATAAATAAATATTAGGTGCTTCTCTTGGTATGGCTCCTTTCATCAGTAGAGTTCATCCTTCATTTCTTGGGGAGACATGGACTTCTTGATCCCATTTGAAAACATTTATGTCTAAGATAAATGAGGTGAATTATCCCAAGAATTGTCAGTTTCTCCCTGGGTCTGTCTTTCCTTTGGCCATCAAAGGAGTCTAAGCGAACCACTTAACTAGGTTAGAACAGAAGAAAATAATGAGTTTTAAAAAGAACATAACAAATGCAGATGTAAAGATATCATCCTGGAGGAAAAAAATCCCTCTTTGAAGATTACTATGTGAGTTCTAATCCTAAATGGCATTATGTGAGTTCTAATTCTAAACTGAGCACCCAGTGAAGGCCAGAAAGTGGAGTCTGAAGGATGAGTTACCTTGAATCACATACACTTTTGTATTTGTTAGGTATACGGGACTGTGACTAAGGATTTCTTATCTGCCAAATATCACCCTGGTTATCATAGATTTCTTATGCCCTGATTTTTAAGGATGCCCCAATCACCCATATTTTCATTCCATTCTATATTTCTATTCAATTTCTATTGTAAAAAAAGAATACCAAAAACAGAAAGAAAAAGAAAGAAGAAAAAAAATGGGCAGTTAATTAGTCTTTGTGTCATTCCTTTCTCTGAAAAATGGTAGTAACATTGTCCATCAGCCTCACTTGGGTATTGAGAGAATAAATTCATAAATCTGAACTCTGTTCACATTTTATGTTGATTCTCATAGTAAAACCTATGAATTATAGATAAACCTGATAATAATTGAGAATAAAGGGAAGATGGAGGTTTGCTGCTTTGTTTGCTCTCTTTTTGCTCTCTCTGGTAGCACAAAAATGAATTGTTTATTACTGTAGTCCTAAGGGTGAGACCACTGGTGATTTCTGCTGCTCTCATAAATTGTGTTGGGCCCTTGAGATGCAGTTTTTAACGTGGTCATGGTTCAGTTGCCATTTCTGAATTGTAATTGTGTTAGACCCAAAAGCAAAGATTTTGATCCCAGTGGTGCAAGTACACTCATGCAAGCAAGCCTTGCACCTTAAGAGAATGTCTTTCATTTTCGTGGGGTCTCACGTTGACACAAGTTTGACCATTTGGATGCAATTGCAGGATTTAATGTTTAGATCCACCAGTTTCAGGGGATTTTTACCTACACACAACACAGAACTATGTATGTCAGTGTTGGGTAGTTGGGGCTTGCTCCTTAAAAAGCATTGGGATAGTGTGAGCATCGTCTTCTGGAAGACACTTTATGTCTGGGATGCTTCAGTTGCGACGTGACAAGGAAGTCAAGTTTTGGAATATATGTGAGTGGAAGTCTTCATTTGTTGATTAATATTTGAGCCCTTTAACAGGCTTTGACGTAACTTGGTGATGTTAGTTCCTTTCCCAAAAGTAGCAGGGATAACTTGCTTGCACAGATGAATGGACAGATCTAACAGGCAGAGTCCAGCCCCCATCCCTTGTCATGGATATATGCCATTTGTCTTGTGTGGGTACCCAAGTTCAGCTGAGTTGTGGTGAGTCATGCCAGGGAGGGCACTGGCACACGTTAGCTCCCTAACCTGCTTCTCCATAGGGTTAGAGGTGTCTGTGGCTTGGGATGGAGAGGGTTAGGGTTAGAGTTAGGGTTAGGGTTTTGAAAATAGCCCAAACGTAACATATTGATGCTCTACAGCACCACATTAAGTGCCTTCCATCTGTAACTATTCCAAAAGGCTGTTCCCTGAGTGCTTTCCGGTGTCCCTGTGTGTCCCGACCATGGCCACACATGGATGTGGGAATCCTCAAAATGCAGATAGTATCTGTGAACTTAAAGCCTAGGAGCTTGGTTTTTAAAACACATTTATGGGAAACTGCGCAGAGGGGACCGATCGAGCTGAACTGGGATTGTTTGCCAAAATAAAGTGTCTTGTGTGCTCAAGGGCTCACAGAATCAGCTCTAATTGCAGCAGTTTACAGATGTTAAGGAATTAGGCATGCATGGATGTCTAGAATTCTCTGTTTAAGATATTTCTGTGCTTCAGTTTCATTCATGTGAATGTTGGTGTTGTGATGAAGTCAAAAGGCATGTAAGAAATATTAATGAGCTGGAGGAGGTACAGTATCCAAGCTAATACCCATTGGGGGAAGACACTAGCAGCAGGATGGGACAAGGACATACTTGCCAAGACTGGTGGCTGAGTGCCAAAGCTAAAGGTAAATATAGAAGAAGAGAAAAGGAGAGGCATTCATACAAGGTGTTTTTCCTTGAGCAGTAGCTTTCTTTATGTGTTACATTTTATGGTACATAAAGTAGGCTCATCTAATAGACTCCACCAGCATCGTGTCAGTATACTGTGTCCAAAGACAGAGATTTATGAAATTGTTCAGTGCTTTAAAGCCATATTGTTTAGGTAGACTTTTTTCCCAGTTTAGATTCATTATGAAATGGCACCTTTTTGTTCCATTTCATCCGTCTCTTCTTTTTTCTCTGTCCTTTGCCCATTCCTTTCTGAGGGGCTGTTGTTAGCTGAAAAAAAGCACTATTTTCCAATATTTCTCCAAGTGACTAATAGGGAAAGGGGGAGGGGAAAAATCTTCCTTTCTTTTTTCCCACTTCAGGCCTCAATTATTCTGTATGCTTTGAAGAACCTTGTAGTTTAACTGCAGGAATGGCCTGATTTCTTTTATTGAAAATGCCTTCCAGTCATCTTCCCCAAACTGTGGAGCTTGGAGCACTGAAGTCTTTATTTTGGGGGAAGAGAAGGAAGTACAGGATTGTTTGGAGGGTTGAGGAACAAAGACCAGGACACTAAGGAAGGAGAAAACCAAAACCTAAAGGAGGCTGCTGCCATCTAGAGTCGAGACCTGACTCTGTTTGCCTTTTCAGGAGTGTCATTCAAGTAATCTATATGTGAAAACAATAGTAGAGGAAAACCCCTCAGAGCAATGGAACTGCTTTCTTTGCTTTTCATTTCAGCAGTAATAAGAGGAACTTCTAAAAGTATTTTTTTATTTTTAGTAAGTGCTTTTTTTTTCTTTACATGTAATCAAAATACATTAATTTGGATTAAAATTTTCGCATTTTCACATGTGAAAATTGAGACTTAACGTAGTGCTAAGAGGGGAACAATACTCCTACAATACAAATAAAATTTATACTAAGTACATGATTAGAGGAGTCATCAAAAAATCTCAACTAAGCTGGGTACAGATAACTGAGACTGAAAGTATTCCCTTCAGTGTTGTATTCAATATGATGTAGTTTTCATTCATGTATATGATATTGGTAGGATATGCTGCTAAGCAGAAAACCTAAGTTTCACCTTTTTAATCTTTTAAAATTTCTAGTTTTATAATATAATATTGAACTCCAAACTTCACCTGATGGCCGAGCTGAGTTGTAGAGGTGTGTTTTGAGTTTTCTTTAAATTTTAATTTGGAGCACAAGGTGTGTAACATGACAATAGACCTGAAAGTATGTACGTAGCAGGTAACCAAGGTGGTTAGAAGATAAGCTGCTAAGAGGGCATGGCCTCTTTCTGGCCAGCTTAACACTTGACCTTCTGTGTCTGTATTCCTGTAAGTAGTTGCACTGAAAGCAAATGAGATTTAGAAGGGTACATGTGAAGATGCTGTCAGAATTGTGGTCTGTATTAGGACTTGTTAACCGACAAGCGTCTTTTTGCTTGTTCTTGCTTGATTTAGAAAGTCTGCTCAGTATTTTCCAAGCTGATGGCATTCTTTGCAAGGGCTTGCAGAGTATCCTGTGAGTATGGATGGAAAGGCAGCCTGTGTGTAAAAGGGTCTATACAGAGGGGCTGTTCCCACTGAAGTGTTGCAGGGCTTTTCTCATCTCCCTCATGCCCTCCCCCTCAGATTTTTCTCCAGCTCCAGCCTCTCAGTCCTTTGTGTAACACCACATTGGGAAGTTAGCACGCGCAACAGGAGGCAGCTTAAAGGGAGAGACGGAGCAGTGCAGGTGCACAAAAAAAGCCAGTGTGGAGTTGATTGGAGTAAGGCCATGACTTTTGACTTAAAAACAAAAAACGCTGCTCATTTAGTTTTCTTACACTTTTCCCCCTCATAGTTGCACTTAGAATTAATGACCTTAGTCTGCACAGCTTGAAGACTTGCACCTCGAACTGGGACAATGGCAGATACATATTGTCGTGTGTCACATTTGATGCCTTCACTTGTCTTTGTCTCCTTTGCTGCTCCCTCTGCTCCTCATTGTCCAGTTTCACAGCCCCAAGAGAAGATCCGGTGCTGGTTCCTTTTGGGAAGAGAACCTCTCTTGCACAAGGCCGGTCTCTCCCATCAAGGCAGCACCCTGCCGAAGTCTGAGCTTGCAGGAGCAAGCAAACGCTGTTGATGAGACCAGGTACCTGTGCTCTCCTGCTGTGGAGCAAGTGGAAGCTCATGTTTTCATGAGCACTGGGAAGCAAGCTGCCTCGTAGCACAGCCATTGCATAAAGCAGCATATCCCATCCAGTTCCTGAAGTAATGGGTCCTGTTGCATGCTTGTAGGAGTACAAGTATGGCAGTTCAAGCAGACTGTCCTCACTTGAATGTATGACAATGTCCCATCCCTAATGTATGGCTTGCAGGGTGGTGGAACAGCCTCGTTCTCCTTGGTGGGTTGTAGGTGGGTGCAGAAAGAGGGCAAACACCAGGTAGAGCAGAGCAGGGCTGGGCTCAGCAGAGCATGCACAGGCCTGAAATACTGTACCCTTTTACTTGGTTCTGTGTGTGCTTTCAGAAAAGATGCCTATTGGCATTACAGGATCCTTATGTCTTTTCATCTCTGGTGCATCCTACTTGCAGAGCCTTGATGTAACTGTTAATTAGAAAAAGCATTTTGAGTAAGTTTGCATATTGCCATTCTCTATATATTTCAATTAGCCTCCTTTTCACTTGTGTCATTGAATACTATTTTAATTTTCAGCTATTCAGACTTTGACCTCTCGGTTTTAGTCAATTAAATGTGTAAACACACTCTGTGCTCGGGGACCACATTTTAGCTAGATATATAGAAGCACTTGTGTCTATACATACAGCACTCCCTAATTTAAAATCAGAAAGAGCTCTTTGTCCTTTCCTTTGGTTCTGGCAGCATTTCTTTGACCTACGAACAGAAAGGAATATGATTCTGTTTTCATGGAAGTTCAGCTGAGGATCAAGCATTTCACATACTTTGATAAATCTGCTCAGCCACTTTTTAAAAAGAGGGCTGTCAAAAATCGCTTTATAGTTTTACTCTTCCTTTTTGTTCTCAGTTCTTTGATTTATCCTATTCTGAGTCTTGAAAATAACTTCACATTCGTTAGTAGTTTTGTCTTTTTCCATTTTACTCCAGTATGCTCTTCTCTTGTTATGGCAGCATAGACACAACTATTAAGAAGAAGTTAAATTCACAAAGTAGGTGAAGTCTTTTTTCTTTCATGTCCTTTGAACTACTAGATCCCTGTATTTAATTCTGAAGTCTAAAATGAAACCTTGGCATTGTATCTTTCTCTACCTTGCTCAATTCTCCACAGCTCTGAAAGGAGAATTAGACAAATGACTCATTACTCATACTATTTTTCTTTGTAGTTGCTGCAATTAAAAAGATTCACCACAAAGTTTTTGAGGGTTTTGGAGGGCTTAAAATTCTCTGCTTGCTGGCGTAACATGATTACTGCCTTCAATCTCCTTTTTCTGCTGCTGGTTTAATACACTAACACAGGATTTCTGTTTACTTTCTTATGTGGGCATAGACATCTCAGAATTTATGAGCAGGACCTCAATTTAAAAATATAGGTAAATTTGTTTGTTTGTATTCTCTGATGGATTGAACATTTAGACATTAATAAATTCATTGTATTCTTTGTAGTAAGAGCTTACAAGGAAAAAAATATGGACAGGAAGAATACTTCACAGGAGGTATTTACCTGGATTTTAGGTTTCTGCATGATTGCTTCATTCTTTATTCAGGCCACTCATCCTCATTTACAGTGGCTTTTCCTACGTGGCATCCACACAATGTAATATCGTTAGATTGCACATACAGCATGTGGGTCTCATCCTGCAAATGCTCCTGTCATGCATTCTCTGAGAATGTGGCATTATTTCAGGGAAGGGTGCTGCATTCAGTACGCATGCAAATCTGAACAAAACCTGAGAGGAGCAGCAAACTGCTTAGATTGCTGGAGGGTACAGCTGCGAGGGCAGAGGAAAAGAGTTAAATGCATTTGGCTTGACTAAACAGCAGTTCAGGGCAGTGCAGCCTCATGTCTTGGAAATGAAGAGAAGATGGAACAAGAAGGAATCAATTCAGGCTCTACAGCAAAGTATTAGGTGAAAGCAGAGACAGCAGATTAATTTAGTCAATTTAGCCCTCAATTTAAAAGCTTTCTGTCAGCAGCTTACCTTTACATCACAACATATGGTGAAAAAAAGACCCTTTAAGTTGTTCAAATGAAACAAGATTACAAGGATCTTTTGTGAGTGATCTTTATAAGTGGGAAAGAAGAAAGTATGACAGTGAGCTCTCAATTTGTTGGTTGTTAAATTTGAGGGACTCTCTTAGTCCTATTGTCAGGAGTAGCACGTGTGCCTGCTGATTCTTGAATGGTTTATATTACATCCCACTTTTTTCTGTCATGTCCTGTGGGACCTTTGTTACTACAGGTGATGTCTCCATGCAGCTGCCTTCAGTAGAGAGGATGAGGTGTCAGGTGAAGCATATGTGATTCAGAGTTCTGCTACCTTGCACTGTCTTGTCTGTGCAGGGAAAAAGAGCATGACCCATGCTGTGTGCATGGCTCGCTGTACTCCCATCGTGTTAATCCCCATTTCTGTACCAGTTGTCATGCTGATAGTCCCCGCAGTTTTAACTGTAGACCTAAACCCAGGCAGAGCTGCAAAGGGAGTGGAGAGGGACGGCTGAAATGATGGCTCCATGGCAATCAGTAGGAGGCTGTTAGCCAGTGTAACCAGAATTTTCCCCTGAGATAATGATGTGTTAGTAGAGTTATCTTCTTGTAAGTTGACTCCTCTGTGTTTTGTAATTGGAGTCATTAGAGATTTTACTATTTTAATTCTTTTTTTCTTCTGATACTCAGTGAACAGGTCTTCATCAAGATGCCTTGTTTGATTTTGGTTAGCTCAAGTAAAAAAATATTTATATTACTGTGTCTCCATTTAAATGGGCACTGCTGTCCTTGAAATGTCAAATAAAATACGACATGTCAATTACCGTATGTCAAGCACATGATGTATTTTCAGCCACTGTTGATTCAGATGGGTTTTGATGTGTGCTTGACGTATTCTAATGGTGCTTCTTCAGTTCAGTGAATGTCTTGAAAACAACACTGAATGGCACATAAATCACAGCACCACCTTTTTCAGGGACTTCTACCAGAACATGAAGTAGCAGCTTTGAGTTCCTGTGCATATTTGGTCTATAATGGCTCTTTTGTCCCAGAGTTGGGAGCCTGTAGTTTCTGGCAGGTTTGCCAGCAGAGCAGAAGCAGTCTGATCACACAACTGCTTAATCATTACTTTAGAAAATAATGATTTTTTAATCATTACTGTAGAAAAAGAAGACATTTTCCTAAGAGATCTTTTAGAATCCCATGCCAGCATTTGGCTTGCATTTTGTCTGGTGATGTGTATGTGGTAGAAAAGCATGAAGTAGCACCATAGGCCTCATCACCATATACTGTCAATAACAATTTCTCCTAACCATATTCACCTAAAATGTGCACCTGCATCAAGAATGAAACACTCACTTTTATCATTGCAAAAAGTAAGTAGCATTTCTGACTTACAGCCCAGTCAGAAGTGAGAACAGGTTACTTTCTGATCTTTCCTGCAACCTACTTCCAGCATTTTCTGGTTGTGTTTAGTGCTAACATTTATGCTTCTGCCTGGAACATGTGCAGTCATACAGGCATGTGATTCAGTCAGGTCCCAAAAAGATTATACACTTTGATACTGTGGTGGCAGGAGGAAGAGGGAGAGGGGGAAGGAGTAGTATGCCCACAATTGCCCCCACAAAAATAATATGGAGCAGGACTAAAGAATACGCAGGAAATCATTTGCAGTGCTCTGGGGCTCCAAGCCATGTTTTCCTCCTTTCCCTGTCTTCGTTCTATTAAAATGTAATACATTGCTTTAATGAGAAGCTGTGCATTTGATTTGTCTTTACTTTCAAAGGGTATTGTTGAGTAACATGGGCTTTGAAATAATGTGAAACTTGGTAACAGAGCTGTCCTTCAGAATGGCTTTTAAATGCAGTGCTTTCAGATGGGTAGAGTTAGGCTTCAGCCCTTCAGAAGTACAAGCTCACCCATGAAACATCTGTGTAAACCACGTCTCTGCACTTTGAACCCCAGAGGCTGAAATAAAAGCTGCCTGTCACAAAACCAGATGAACACTGGACAATTTTTTGTTATTGCTCAATTTTTTGTCACAGAAATGAGACAGTAGGATTTACCGTCGTGGTGTGAAACAGAGAGCAGTGCAGTATGCACCACTCGTTTGGCTGATATTCTGTAATTTTACATACCATCTCCCTGCCTGCTTTTTCCAGAAGACGTTTGTCAGGCTCCTAGTATGAAAAGATGCAAGAGGTTCACCTGTCAGGCCACCACCGACTGAAAAGGTTAAAGATGTTTTGAAAATGACTATAATTTACTGAACATAAAACACATTGAAATTCAGACAGCTTGTTTTTGTAGGAAAGACAAAAGCAAGAGCAAGAAATAACTGGCCAGGGAACACAGCCATTTAACACTACCTGGAGCAAATACATTGGCAGAAGTGCTACAGCTTCATTCTGTGCCTTCTGTGGAGTGAGTGCCTGGCAGGAGAGGGACTTTGCCACACCACAAGATGCTTCTAGGTCACACTTAATTAACATTATTACTATTAAAAAATCAGTTCTATCAGTGTTAAAGACTTCTCTGTCTACGTATGTGTAACTCATATGGTTGCATTTTAGTGTCCAAGTGTGAGATGTAAATGAGAAACGAATTTTGTGGTTGCTCTTACAGCTAATATGAAACTCATCACAGACTTCCACTTACCTACCCAGGCAAAGGGGGAGAAGATGGCCTTAGAAATGGGAGCTTCCAAAAGGATTCAGGGATGTAATTGAAGTGAATGGCTTCCCAAAAACAATTTCAGAAAACAATGCTTTAGCACATCAAGTTGTGTGTCCAAATTGTGGTCTTGTGTCAAAATCTACTTCAGTCTGCAACAACAGTCCTCCTTGCTCCATCCCTTCTGTATAGGACAAAAGTATGTAACAGGGTAAAGGAAATGAGAACTGTGGTGGAAAGGAAGAGCCCTGCTCTCTCTTCCCCCTGAAATGTGTTTCTTCACCTCTGAGTGGGTGTCGAAGGTGCCTTGAGCAGGTGAGATGTCTGGCTTGTCTGACTGAGGCAGTTGCTTGCAATGGCCATTGTTGTCTCATCTGACCCTGTGCTGAATGCCGCTCTGATGCCTCTCTCCATCTGCCTAACACTTTCTCTTATTTACTGCAGTTACAGCAATACCATTCTGTTATGCTGGGAGATTTGGATTTGGTTGTTTTTTTCCTGTGCCTCTTCCAAATGAACAATTGTGACAGCAAAATGCTTTGATAATTATCCCTTTTTACTGCATGCAAAGGCTCCAAATGTTTTAGGAAATTATGGGTGTTTTTTGATCTTTAAAGTTCTGGTATGTTCCATCCCATTTAACAAAACAAAGCAAAACAACATATGTGCAGGGTTGAGTTTTGCTAGATTTTAACAGGCTCCGATTTCTCCAGTAAAAGCTGGAGTGTAAGCATGCTGGTTGTTCTTAATTACTGTATTGGCAGTACTAGCTGATGCTTTATGTGGTGACTGATACTGTTTGTAAAATCTCATACAGTAAACAGGCAGAGATTTTAACAGACTAGAAAGGGGGAAATACCTAGAAGTGGGTGTGGGGATTTTCCTGGGGTTTTTTTCTCCAAAATGGAAATTTAAAAAGTAGAACAAAAGGGGTCCTGATGTGGATTTAGGTTACTAAGCCAAATGTCCTGTTGGTGAAGATTTGGGAGAATAAATGCTTTCAGGGAAGTAACAGGAATTCCAGAGATGAATGAATTGGATCCTGGGTCAGCACAACTGCCTTTGGGCTAATACATGCAGGAAAACTGTGGCAAACCAAGGGACCACTGGGTCCTAGACCAGTGCTGCTGACTGCACAGTTAAGATAGTTGAAATTCAGAGCACTCTCTTCCAGCCACTCAGCTCTGTTGACCTGCGCTAATGAGCAACATGCATAAATTAGCAAGGTGAATGGAGTGGCCCATTGTTACCATCCCTTGGTTCTCAGCCTTGCAGGAGATGCAGTTGGGAGGGATATGCCAGCTTCTGAGAGAGCAGCTAGGCGGATTCCCTTTGCTTCTTTGCAAGGTTTCCTTTGTAATGTGAGTGTCCTTCCAAGTGTGAAAATAAATCATAGTGATGGTAGTGTAAAAAATAAATACATCAAGTATTGATAACAAGGGCATAGAAACATTATCTAGCACTAAATAGGGCAAGGAGCATCATGTGGGTGAAGAATGTCTGATCTCCATTTCCAAGGTGTCTGCAAGAAATTCTGCTGGTGACAGGATGACTTTTCTGCATATGTGGAAACTTGGTTCCTTCCCTCATCCCCGAGACAATTTCAAATCAAAGGAAAAAGTTTGCTAACCTGAAAAAGGGTGGCCATTTAACCCCCTGTTAAAAAATGTTCATTTAACTACTGTACTATATGACTGTGAATTCTCTTTCTTTTATTGGGCAGCATTGTTTCCAGATTATTAACCTAAATAACTCTTGGGGGATGAAATGAAATAAAATTGATTTCATAAAGCCTGCAAACATGGAATTTTTTCCCTATGGCTGGTGTGTTGGGAAGGGCCAGGTCAAAAATCTGACAGTTGCAAAGCTTGTTCAACTTGGTATGTTTTTATCCTTTCCTGAACAGAACACGAAATGTCTGTTGGAAATAGCAGAATAATTTCCCTCAAATAATTGAATACTTGACATCCCAAAGGGAGACAAACGCCCTTTTACCAGTGGGAGAACATTCCTTGCCAGCAGACTGCATTGTGTTACATTTCAAAAAACCTGAAGAGGCAACTTCATTTAAATCTTACCCAATTTAAATCCCTGCATAAAATCACATAAAAAGTAATAGTGAATACAAACACCCAAGTCCTCAGTTCAGTTTTTGCTTTAGCAGAGCTGGAGTGAAATGCATAGAGTGAAATCTTGGCTTTTGTTTTGATGGCAAAAAGCCACCAGGATTTTGTTCTTGCCATTCTAAGGAGATTACTGTCATCCTAAAGATGTCTAGTTTTTCCTGACCAGGGAATAGCCACAGTAAGGGCCACCTAGTTTTTCAAGTGTAGGACTGTGAGAGTAAGCCTGTGAAGCCACCTTGACCCAGTGAAGCCCAGAGGAGTGGAATTGCTTGGCTACCAGCCTAATCAAGGCTCTTGGAAAAGTGTTACAGTGTATTTATCAGGAAGAATAGACTTTGTACTCTGAGTGCAACGGGAATAATTTTTGTAACAAGCAGATGTGTTAATGATGTATTTCCTACTACAAAATGTACCCTATGGCTGTTTGCAGTCTGCTTACAGAAGAAATTTTGCTCTTAATCAAACCTTGCCTTGCCCACAAGCACTTGAAATCCTAAATGCAGTTCTGCCTTGGTGAGAAAGTGTTAAGAGGACCAGTTCATGAAAACAATACTCTGCTTTCCTCCTTCTGTTGGGAAATCCTATGTTTGACTCCTGTGAAGACAATGGGAGCTTTGCCAGACTTTACGAGGCCTGCGTCCAAGTTGGATATCTTTGTGGCTGCTGAGCTGGTGTAATGATAAACAAGGAATTGTTGAAATTTGGCTTTTTGCTATGTGTGAAAAGTACATTAGTGCTCTGCTGCATGATTAATTACAAGTGGAAAGACTCTACTCGCCACAGACTGAGTATTCGCTGGGTGGAAATCAGGTTGATTTTAATAATGGAGAGAAGAAAAGGAGTGTTGCCCACATGATACAACAGATCTGTGCAAAGCCAGCAAAAAGATGCAGTAACTTTTCCAGCTCATAGATGATCATCGTGAGTTCCTCTCTCTCTGGAAGTTGTGTGTCTGAGTGGTTTCTGCAGCTTTCGGGGACACTTTCCATCCCAGGGTGCAGATGAAGCCGCTAGAAATCTTTCAGATACTAGCAAACACAGTGAAACTACAACTGTGTAAATTTCTACCTCTGTAAACCGTGACACTCAGTGACAAAACCTGACCCTGTGATTCTATAGAGAGACAGATCTCAGCTGGGGAATTGGCAGCAAATCTGGGGGAAGAGGTGAGAAATTAAAGGGAAGGATGAGAAAAGAAATGGCAGTCCTTGGGAAAGGACTGTGAGAAGCTCGCCCTGATGAAGCCCAGAACATTGCTTCAGGTGAGACTATTACTATAAACAGGTGTGGAAAACCACAGATGCAAGGAGAGGTAGTGGGTTTACTTCATATTGCAGTAGTGTATTAGTACTCTGTTCATGTACTGGGACCTCACTGTACTTGCTTCGTTTTGCAAACACAAAACAGCCATAAAGATGTGGCAAGGATCTCGTAATCTAAATGAAGGAATACATCATTGATATGCATGGCTGTAAAGCCAGATACAAGGTAGCATATTGAACAAAAAAGCTGACTTCTTGTTTAAAATAAATACATCAGGATTCCTCGTTGTTAATGAAAATGCTTACTAACACAATCTGCATTGTCTCTGAGATGTACAGTTTTGATTTATAGGATGTTTTTCTCATGTTCTTTTATAAACAATTCCTTTCAATAGAAGAGGGTGCTCTGAAAGGACGAAACAAGCAAAACTATAAATCTCAGAATTTACGGATTAGAAAGTATGCTAGCAAAAGATACCTAAATCCCTGAAGTATGATCTTGCATTCAGTAACTCTTTTGTCCCCCAAATGAATTAAATTCTTTAGTCCCTTTTTTCTTAGACAGATCACTTACGTAATAAGTGAATACTTCACAATATATACTCTCACACAGGAGCTTGTAGAAGGCTGTGGGGCATAAAAAAACTGGTGTTCTGAGACGGCTTTCTGTTGGGGGTGGCAGGCTGTCTTTACATATATGTATATAAACACCAAAATGTGTACTTCAGTGTGGTCAACCATTTAGTAGTTAACAAAATCTGCTTGATGACAGAGTATGACAGATGACCACTCATAATTGCTTTACACATAAGTATCTAGGGTAATCAAATATTTAAGTTATCAATAATAACCCTTCTGAACAGGAAGAAATTAAAGGTCATTCACATGAGTTTTAGTCTCAGTGGAAGCAATGTCCTCATTTAATATCACTGACTTGGCAAGATGTTAGTGGCAATTTTGTCAGCTAAGGATACAGAACAGAGAATTTTTAATCACCACTGCGGTGATCAGTTCCACATTTGTTAGGCTGACCAACAAGAGGAGGTGGATGCACAGGCAAGAGTCATCATTGTACAGTCCTTGGGACTGACTACTGTGTTTTACAGTCTGAAAAATCAGAGATAGGAGAACAAAGTGAAATCTGGAGAGCAAGGTAGGACATTCAGGGAGTCCTGCACTAGAAAGTGGAGCGTCTGTGCTCTTTGAACAAATAACCAAAACAAAGATGAAAGACATGAATATATGTACATACTCATCTTATTTCCATGATGAAAATTTCAGCTCAGCCCATGTCTGCAACAGAGCAGTTTTTCTTTCCCTTTTTGAATATTTTTCTGCTGAGATTACTAGTATTGACACGGCCTGTTTGCATTATGTGTTGCCAGAAAAGTGTGAAGAAAAAGTATGAATCATGAACAGGAGAGGTAAAAAGCTGGGCCCTGTGATCTCAGAGCTGAGTTGTAGGTGCTCAGTTACGCAATTTTCTGCTCTGTTTAGAAGAAAACAGAAAGGAAGGAACAGACTCAGCATTGATGCAGCCTCCGTCTGGAGAGGGATTTAGTGCGGCTGGTGCTGGAGATCCTGTGAATGGTCACTGCTGTTCTGCCTGCTCTAAAGGAGGGGATGAAATAAGATGCTTTTTCTCTGCTAGACCAGGTTCAGCTCCCGGGCCTGAACTAGCATGCATCAAACATGTATGGCATACAGGATTTCAGGAATTGTTCCTGCTTTCAGGAAGGTGTGCAATGCTTTGTCTTCAGATCCAAAGAATGGGCCCTTCCCCATGCACTTTATTCCGCCTGCAAGTTCATTGTGAAGATATGTTTCCCCACTGCTTGCGGTTTCCTTTTTTTCATGAATTGTCACTCCAGCTCAGAAAAACATCAGGCCAAAGCAAAGTAAGCTAATTTTGGAGGTTTTTTTAAGAAAGGTGAAGGTTTATGTTAGCTCATGGTCACTTGGTAATATTTCATTAAAATGTGTAGATACATGTATTTATGAATACAAACATTTTGTAGGAACTATTTAGAAAAAACATGCATTCGTGATAAACTCCCTTTAGAATATGAATGTGGCTGAGCACTGGAACTCATTGCCCAGATAAATACTTTTTTTTCCCTGTCTTCAAACATTTTCAGACTTAAACAGGACAAGACTATGAACAAACTGATCTAGCTCTGAAGAACCTTGCTGAGCAGAAAATTTATAGTTCCCTCCACAGATGAGTTTTTCTGTTATTGTTTATTCCATGATAATACACCATGTTACAGAAAGAGGTGTTAACATGGGCTTTGACATACAGAGCAGTCTTTGCACTGTGTTCAGCCATCCTGACGAGCTGAAAGGCTCAATATTCCAGTTGTGCATCCTCTTTAAACATGCACATCATAGAAAAAATACTTCCTAAACATATCATGTATACATGTATAACTTCCTAAACTGCTATCATGTGTCACCTCAGAATCTCTGACAAAATCTAAGGACAAGTGTCTCACTTAGTATGAGTCCATCTGTCCAAACCAAGGAAAGGCAGAGCAGTGAAACAGAATTACGTTGAATATTACTGAAAATGTTAAGTCTGTGTGTGAAACATGGTAGCCTTCCTGTCAAATGTTTCTAAAACTTTTGTGGGTAGAAACAAACTCTGTCTGCCTTGGCATGTTAGGAGAAACGTGAAATACGTTGTTTTTAAGGAGCATCTCAGTAATTCAGCAGGGCTGGTGTGGGAGTTGCAGCTGCCCATCTTTGGCTACTGCTGGATGTAGTAGTGCAAGCTGTCATACAGTCATGAACTTTCTCAAAACCAGGAAGAAACATTTTAATAATATCGGCAATGCCTACGTGCAAGGTAGTTAGCGTGTAATTCCTTTGCTTTTTTGCACAACAGCTCTCCAGAGTAATACTTTCTCTGTTAATAAGGGTAAAATAGATGGAAAGTTTTTGGTGGGGTTTTTCTCCTATGGCATTTCAGAGTTCATCATAGATTTGATTCATGGGTTTACTCTGTCAGAAGTGCTTTACAGTCCTCCAGTTACCAGATACGGGGGCATGCTGGTATGTGTCATAGATGGTTACTGGCCCAGCTTCCTTTCCATAGAAACCCAGAACACAGGAGCAGCATGAAAGAGGAGAATAGGGTGTGTATTTGGGTCTCAGCCCACTGTGGATCTGGGATACACCTCAGAACACCACACTCTGAGAGCTGGAAAGTGCTCCTGGATCCCACGGCATGAATATAAATCAGGAGGATCAAACAAATGTCTCAGCTTAATGCAGCTGATAACAGAGGTGATGAATGATTTTAGTAAGGTGTGCCATGGTTTACATTAGTGCTTTTCTTAGTAGGCCCCAAAGTTCTTTCCCTTTGCCAGAAGTTGGTTTCATGTAGAGTTGTGCTTCCACTTCCACCCCAAGCAGACCAAGGTTATGACACACTTGGGTTTTGCAAGGCAGCTCAGCAGTTCAAGTACCTTTATCTGGTCTCAACAGTAAATGCTGCAGATAAAGTCAAGGTCAGAGATGTGCAGGGTGTTTTGTTTGCTGACTGCCCAGGTCAGGGGTATAACAGCATGGGGATGGCCATGTGGAGCTGGAGCAGAGGATCTTCTTTACTGGGGCACTGCCTCTGGAAGCAGCCAGCAGTGGACACCTAGGACAGAGGATAATGGGAGAAACTTCTGATGCTCCTACTCCCATCTGCTCCTAGTGCAATTTCACTCCAGCTCCAGCTCAAGCACTTTCTGAACCAAATGTATGCAAATCATCTTTTATCTCTGTCTTGTTTATCCATGTAATTTTCCCATTTAATATGTGTGCTGTTTGTGTATGCTGCCAAATTCTTCCTTTCTTTCTGGACAAAAAGTATAATTTCCAGTATAACATCACCTTAAAGTACAGTGATTGAAGTAACTACTGCTAATAAAAGAGTAGCACATATTTTCCTTTTATGATCACCTTAAGTACTGCTTGATATGTTTTAATGTCTACCATTCCTAAGGCAGCTGTTTGCCTTTCATGAAACATTAATTAGAATCTGAGAATCAAAGAGGAGACAAAATACATATGTATATACATATTGGCATCTGTTTATGAACAGGGGACAGTGGCAACTTTGTATTTAAAAAAAATATATTTGAAGATTTTTATCAGGAAATGACAGTGATATTAAAGCATTTTATAGCAAAAAACCTACTATGTTTTTATATAGTAGGATTTTGGCATCTGACTACTAGGAGGACTTTTATAAACTGTAATGAGAAATAATCCATGTCATATTTCTTCATGTTGTTATAAGGATATTGTAGTGTTTATAAGGATACTTTTACCACTATCCTGGGTGGGATGGTAGCATTACATGACCTACCAGAAAATGAAATTGCATTGTGTGAAAAGCTGCTACAAAAGAAAGTAATTGAGAGCTGGAATCTGGGAAATGTGATTCAAAGCCCCTTTTCAAAAAGGCACAGGGTACCCACATGTCTGTTAGTGTGTGAAACTTAAGGTCTTAACCAATAGAAGATACTTTGTCTTGAGTGGCGTTAGCTCCATGAATGAGTGGTGGGCTGCTGTGGATGTGTTCACTCCGTTCAGAAAAGTGCCAGAGGAGCCAAGCAAAAGTGTTGGGGCTGTGGTCATCCCTGCTTCTGAGGGTCCTTGGTGGGGAGCTGCTCTAAGAACCAAAGGGGGACTGACAGCTGCCATGGGGGTGTGTGAGCATGCTGCTCGATGTGCTCGGGGGGTGCCATCCCACACTGAATCCAAAGGCTACGATTTTAAAAAATTATGTCTATAGTTAGTCACTTAACAGCTCTAGTTTCTATAAATGTTAAGCAGCCAAAACCCATGATGCTTCTTTCTACAGCCCTGGTTCCCTTTGAATGCTGAGCAAATGCTAGAGATCCAAGGATTTTCTTCAGCTACTCATTACCATCTGAATGCAGGCATGTTGTGCACTAGTTTTCTGCTTTTATTTAATTTGCCTGCACTTTTAGTTACTATGACTTACAGGCTGGCCCAGAAGTTTTGCATGTCTCATAAAGTAAAGATTCACATTGCTAAATGTATACACCATTTGTATATTTGAGTATTGTATAGTTACATATTTTTTTCCTTTTAAAAACATAAAACCTGTAAATATCTGAATGTCCAAAATTGTTCTGAGGGTGGAGTGAGTGGTTCTATCATGTATTGCCAAAGCACTTTGTCAGCTTGTAAGTATTTGACATGGTCATATCTCCCAAGTTTTGTTTTCAGCCTGTCTATTTATGTGGTTATTTTTCTGTGTGTTTTATACTCAAATATTACAAGAAGAAACTTCTCTGTGGAGCAAAAAGTGGATTTTCCAGTTGTTCCTGGTGTTGATTGCTTATGTCCATGTTCTTGGTTTCTTCACACATGTTCTAAATTTACATGGAGCGTGTGGTTATCACAGCTGGTTGCCACTAAAAGAGTTGATGACGCTCCCCTCACCCATGGCCGCAGGTTCCCATCCTCTGCCATGTGTCAGTGCAGGTACTTGGCAGACTCTCCTACTTAGGGAGTCAAGCTACCAAAAGCTTCTCAGATTTTTTTTTGGCAGAATTTTCTTTTCATCATTGTGGATCCTGCACTGGCTTGCTGCAGGATTAGGCCAGTGCCGGTGCCAGCACAACAGAAAGCAGCTGGAGTGGGATTGTCCTGGTGACCATCTCAGCCAGCTCCTGTACTCTACCGCCCAGGGGCTGAGAAGAACAAGTCGTGTTACACGGCCTGGCCTGCTGAGCCCCTCATCCGTGGTGACCAGATGCTGCACGGTCCTGAGCCACATCTGGTTTTTCTTCCCATGGTAGCCAGAGTGGAGGGGACATGGCAGATAAGTCCTGGGTCTCATCCGAAAGGGTAGAGAGCATCTGTTTTTAGCAGCCACGGACTGTTCTTAGAGTGCAGCCACAAGTCTCTCAATTAACTGCAGGGCCAGCTAGAGAGGAAGGTAACGCAGCCTCACTGCTGTAAATGAGATATCTTGGTAAGGTGACAGGGATGTTGGGCACAAACTGGTGTGACCTGTTAGCCCTGCATCAGTGTGTTTGCCATGAGATCTTTGGAGGCAGGCGGAATGCGTAGCCAGAGAGTCTGAGCTCATAGTGGAGGGGCCAAGGAAGAGTAAAAGTGGTAATCACAATGATGAGGATGCAACACTGGGACATTGTTTGGGTTTGTAGAGCAAAGTGTGGCTAGCTGCATGTCCCCAGCTCCTTGCTGGCCATGTCAGCCAGCCCTTGGCCGGCTCACTGGGATGCCCACAGCACCCAGGAGCTCATGCTTGGATGGCCGAAGGTAACCCTGTGTGTTTGCCACAGGGTGAGCACGCTTGAGCACACTGTTAGTGAGGAGCAGCCAGCGTGCAGCGACTTGTGGTGTGTCACGGGACTGAACACAGTTCAAGGCTTTAATAAACAAACTCTGTTCCCCAGGCAGCTCAGCTCTGCATGTTGCTCAGTATAAAAACACCCATTACTTGTGGTTTTTAACAGTGTTACTGCCTATGCCAAGGGCTGTTCACAGTCTGCATAGAACAGGGGCAAAACACGTAGGAGGTCATGGGCAGCATTTGTAGATAGGAAAAATAATCCTGCAACCAGGGTTGTTGTAATCCACATCTCACGCAGCGCAGATGACGTTTGGCAGAACTTGATGGCCATCTAGTGGTGAAGCCCCAGTCGGTGTTCGGTTTTGCAGACTTCTTTGTATCACAGAGACAAGAACTTGGCCATGTGTGAGTTGCAGAGATGCATGTTTTCACTTGCAGCTGAAAGTAACACGGCTGAATTTTTATAGATCACTCTAAATGTTCTCATTGGATTTACTCATTTCAACCTACCAACCGTACTGATTACAGGTGTTGCAGCTGCTCATGGAGGCAGCCAGCAGTCTCCCAGGATTCCCATTAGGTGTAACAATTTCTACACTAACATAGATATTACACTGGGTTTAGAAATAACGAGTGGCAAATAAATAAACATCAAGCTGACTGGTCAGAACTCAGTTTTCTTCTTTGTTAATTTATATTTCAAACTTCACGTTTCAGCAGTAATTTAATACATCCTGCTGAGCTGTTGTGCATGGTGTCAGTCCTTCTGTGAAAGCCCACCTTGAGCCTTAAAGGCTGCCTGAGATCGTGGCCATTAACAGGACAATTGGCAGCTCCTCGTCAGGGCACCCTGGTAGCTCTTGGCTGATGACAGTTTTCCAAGTCTTCTCTCTGTGCACTCTATGGGGGACACTTAAATTTGAGAGAGAGGCTGCTACGATATGGTTTGGTTGGAGGAGGAGGGGCACTGTGGTCTTTTTTGTGGTGTTTTTTCCTTATTTATTTTATAGAATTTTAAAATGCATTTCAAACAATAAGAAAAAGTAAGTCGGGTGAAAAAACAAAACACCTGTGAATTCCCTAACACATCCCATTTTAAAGTCCTTGTCCACCATGGTGCCATCACACAGTAGTTTTGGGAGCCCTGTGCCGACCAGAGACACCTGGCAGAGCCCCTGTCTATCTGGTCAGCGAGGCATTTTGTAGAAATTGCTTGAGAAGGAAGAAGATGTCCCTTTACTGCTTGCATGGCAAAGGGAAAGAGCATCAGCAAATCATCTGGAAGTTATTGTGAGAGGGACTAACCTGAGGAAGCTCAAAAAAGCACTTTGTGCTTTCTTTAGGGTCTTTGGTGATATCCCCATTTAACGTCACGCAACTTTTGCAAGGCTAAAACAAAGCTGGTGGTGTCAGGTAGATTCTGGTTCCTTTTCCCCCAGTGAACATGTCTGCACTGGGGGTCCTGTGCCACAGGAGTTGAAGTGGCAGAGGAAAACCACCTGGAACGTATGCTCTCACTTGCCATGTGAGTCTCCTCTGCTGGTTAGTTTGTCATTTATCTGGCATGGCTGCAAAGGGAAGGCATGAGGTGACATGTGCTGGTTCTAGCTGACAGTAGCTTTTCTCCTTGCTGTGCTGAGCAAACGATGACTGTGAAGCTCTCAAGGGATGGTGACAATACTCGTCACCTTCTGTGGCTTACTCAGTTATTTTTCCGTCCCATCTGTGGGATAAGTAGGGTCCTACACTTTTTAGAAAGATGGAGCAATCCAGTTAAGAAGCAGCAGCATTGATTGTGTGCCACCTTCATGGCACTGCTCTGTGCCACCCTCTTCTATGTAAATATCCGGGAAAGCACAGAGCAGTTCCTAGCAGTGAGATCACTTTCTCGTGTGTGACAAATAGCTTTTATGAGGTGCTGACTCTTCTCAACATTCATTTTGTCTCAGAGCTGGAAATTGCAGCAGCATTTTAAGCTTGATCCTCCTCCCATTTAAATGAGCTGTTCTATCCAGGATCTGAATGCTCTGTTACAAAATAGGGTTTTAAGACAGCTCATAAGTTACATGCAGCAAAAATGATGCACAAATACTTATTTTTAAAGATCAGGATTTTCTGGTCTTGAGCACTGGATTTTGTATGTTCAGTATTGAGCTTTAACATTGGATTTACATGTTTGCTTTTAACATTGGATTTACATGTTTGCTTTTATTTCGCCTGATGGGATGTTTAAAAAAAACCCATCTGGAGTAGTGAAACCATTCTCGGTGAATTGTCTAACCCAAGACTTTTATTTGTTCTGAGATGCAGATGCTTAAGTGCAATTCCTAAGCCATTTCTGTGAGGCTAGACATACCTGTATTCCAGTCATACAGTTAAAGTGCTAATGTTTCTTACTCTCTTGGGGACAACTTTTTGCTAGCTATTGTTACTATGGCTCTCTGTCCACTTCTTTCTCCATTCCAGGAATTCTCTGCACATCTGTTTACATGCATCATATTATAGGCAAAAATAATTATTCTGGAGAATCTCTTGCCTGAAGGTGAAATATGAATATATGTTAAAAGAGTACTGCTCAGAAAGAAAGTACTTTCTTTTTTTCCCATTACTGCTTTAAATTAGGATTGTACTGTGAAAATATTTAAACAAAAATAAAAACGTGTAATTCTGACGACCACTAAATTAAAGGCTTAGAGATTTGTGTGCAGAGAATTAGAACATCAGTGAAATCTCGTGCTAATGGTGTGAGATGCTTTATGCAAACTTTTAACCCCATATAAATAGTCCTCAGCAAGGTCTGGAAAGCTCTAGGAGCTCCATGTGTGCTGTAACAGCTGCAGCTATACAGGAGCTCCTCTAACAGGAGGTTGCAGGTTGGTGTTAACGGAGGCTCTTCCCAGCAGATGCATCAACATCAGTGCTCCTTTCAAATGCCTGTCCTACTACTGTGGCTTCCCCAAAGGTTCATGCTTTCCATTTAGATTGATCTTAAGAGTCTAAAAGAGCAGGCTAATGAATCTGTGGCCCATTTACCTTGAGTGTCAATAAACCTGGGAGGCCCCAGAAACCTGATGAAGGCCAGAGTGGTTCCAGTACTTAGCTAAACAGGCTGGTGTAGCTGTGGGTGAACGTGATTGCTGTGCAGTATAATCGTACTGAGGTTGGCAAGACGATCAGTTAGTAATGATTTATGGCTGGGTAGTATAATTA
Source organism: Oriolus oriolus (assembly GCA_013400235.1). NCBI lineage: Eukaryota > Metazoa > Chordata > Aves > Passeriformes > Corvidae > Oriolus > Oriolus oriolus. The sequence continues at coordinate 1,142,632 of VXBT01003513.1, read as the reverse complement.
CTGGCAGTCAATGAGGGTTTGGATCTTGGCCTTCCAACTTGATAATAATTTATCTAACCAAGCCAAATGCATTGCTCTAGCAAGGCTTTCTTCAAGTATTAGGTTCGGCACACACTGTACTTAGAAACTGATGCAACATGACTTCAGTGTTGTAATTTTAATTGCTTAAAATTAGGATAACTGATAGGCCATAGGACATTGCTGTAAATGGAATATCTTTGATAAGCATTTTTGTGTTTCTGTGGGGATTGTTCTCTGGCCTTGTTCTAATAAACTTCATTTATCAGTGGTCTGAAAGGAAATAAAATTCATTGGCTTGCAAGTGAGAAAATGGAAAAATCCCTGCTGCAGGGTGATCTGGATCTGTTAGCAGTCTGTATTCAAGCAAACAACAGGTGTTTGGCCTAATGCAGGGATCCATAGTTCAGATCTGGGTGCTGGAAACACTATTTCATGAAAGGTTTCGGGCTTTTTATCTATTTAAACTTGTCAAGGAGAAGTTATGGAGGCTGTATATAAACTTGTTTAGGAAACAGTTCAGTGAGCTTGTACCTGGACACATGTCAAATAGAAATAGAGCTCAGATAAAGTCAGGCTGCTTCATTATTGGAGCAGTATTTCAAGGATCATGGTGGTTTTTTTGGGCAATAAGCACTTCTAAATCAACACTTCAATTACTTCATACTGCAAAATATGCTGCAGTTCAAGCACTAATTGTGTCAAAATATCAAAAGGGAAATAGTTAATTTCATTGTTTATGTCACTTCTGGCACAGTCACTTCTGTTACAGCTGATTTTTTGGGGCCTGGGATATACACCACTGTCCCACTTCATTTTTTTGCTTCTGTTCTGTTTTTCAGTTCAATTTCACCGTTCAGTATTGAGAGCACAAGGCGTCAGAGGAGGTCTGAGTCTCCAGACTCCAGGAAGCGGCGCATCCATCGGTGTGACTTTGAGGGATGCAACAAAGTATACACAAAAAGTTCCCACCTGAAGGCTCACCGGAGAACGCACACAGGTAAGATTTGCTGGCACTGTGCACTGTGGTTAAGACGAGCAGGTTCCTTTCTGCCCAGTTTCGGGCATAATGAGCTAGCTTGTCATCCTACACTAAGAGCCAGAGGCCTATACCTGAATAACAGAGATATCTGTGAGTGCATTGGCATTCTGGTGCAGATCAGGGGTGTGCTTTTGAATGGAACTTCCCTGTCATCCCCTCCTGGCAGCACAAGACCGGTGTCAGCACAAAGCAGGCTCTTCTCAGATGGAACTAACCAGAAAAGTGGCTTCTAGGGACATACTTGCTGTGCTTCAACTAACAAAGGGTCATTGCTTGGGACCAACCGGAGCTAGTCCAGAGAAAACCCTCAAGGAGAGCATACAGTGTGGTCATGAGCCTTCAACAGCATGTTTTCCACTTTACAGGCCTGTTTCCTTTGAAACGACTTGTTTTTATGGATGTAGCCTTTGGATCCCAGGAGCTCCTGAAACCTTCAGTCAATTTAAGTGTAAACTCAAGTCCTCAGTATGTCTTTCTGGAGGCTCTCAGAGGCACCTACCCCATACTGGAGAGGGAAGTCATCAGTCTTATGAGAATTGGTTGCACTAGATCCCTACAGCAGAGATGCAAGAGAGCTTCCTGGAGGAGCTGGGTCCCATTCAGGGCTGACCATACTTAACACTTAATCAATACCTGGTGTCCTTATTAACTTCATGGGCTGTTACTGGTCTATATGACAGGCATGTAAGGGTAGCTGAAGCAGTGGTGGGTAATACTTGTAATTTTATTGTGGATAAACTCGGGAGCAGCAATTTGAAGTTATCAAGAGCAAGTTTAAAAGGGAATTGACTGGATGGCTAGAAAGGCAGTGGACAGAACACTCTGAGCCTCAGTGCTATTCTTTACTCTGATGCTGATTTGCTTAAATTAAATTTATTGATCTCTGTGCTCTTAATGGACTTCAACATTCTTGTAATTCCTTGGAGGAAAGATGGTGTTTACCCAGCAAGTAGGACAGTGCTGTTCTTTGCTGAGAATCTGCTGGCGCTTTTGTGATCTGATGTACTCTAAAGAGTATGAGATACTATTTTTAAAAATTAAGTGAAGGCTTCTCCATTTCTATTGAGGCTGCATCTCCATCGCTCTTTCCAGTATGTCTTTTGGCTGGTAGGACTTTTGTTTTGTTTCCTTGTTCAGAGAGGAATTCTGAACAAGGCTCCATCCTGATAACCCCTACTAAAACAATTTCTATAAGGTAAGAGTCCCTTCCTTAAACAGCAGAAATGTTTGGATGATCTGGAAATTTCATTACATTTCCCCCCAAGCCAATTTTCCTGCTTTCTTCACATCTTCCCATTAAGATAAGCCTTCTGCTCTCTCATTATTTGTCATGTCTTGTCTTAATTCTTTTTTCTTCCTCCCTGTTCTTTCCCATCTTAAATGTGGTCTTTCATCCTTACCCTTCTAATATCTTTTATATACCCTTACCATTTCACCTTTTTCTGTCATTCTTGTTTTACTTCTTTTATCCCAGTCTAACCCTACTCTGTCCCTTTCCTTCTCCCTGCCTGGATTTCCGTGTTGTTTCTTTTCTTGCCTGTGTCGCCCTGTGAGCATTATATGGCTGTAACAGATTCAAAGACAGAGAGCCCAACAAAGAAGAACTGTAGAGTGTTTTGTTTGAAACAAAAATACCATTTATCTGCTTACACCACAGATAAGTCACTCTTCTCCATCCTGCCAGACTGACGACCAGCCCAGGAGTATAAGCAATCATCGTGTGAGTTACCAAACTAGATGTGAACAACCTCAGAAACGTCACACCCAAGTTAGCCCAGAAATAGAAGAGGCTCTTTTCTGCTGTGATATTTTAAAACACTGAGAATTACATTTGTCAGACATCTGTAATTCTTCAGTGATCTCATGGGGCAGACCAGTGCTTGCAGGTAATGCACCCAAATCAGTGTTAGGTAGTCAACACCACTGAATCACAGGTTGTGCACTTGGGGTGCTCAGAAGTAGGCACTGAAGGCTTGAGAGGATGTAGTTACTCCCAATTTAAGCATCTGTAACTCTCCACCAGCACAAAAGGAGCTTGTCTACCTGCTGTAATCATAGGATCCATCTCCCCAGCCGTGGTTCCCTGGCAGCTGGGTGTTAAGGCTGTGCTATCTGTCTGGGATCTCTGGGTAGTCAGAGAAGAGGGATTGGCACCTCTGGGGCATGTTATTCCCTCTTTAGGTATACCCAGGGATTGGCTTGCAAAGGTGTTTCTCTTTCTTTCACTGCTGAGTACAGAGGAAGCCCGGATAACTGCCAGGCTGTGAGCTGGCTGAAATGAATTCCCACGCCAAAAGACAACTGCTTGAACTATTTTGTAGTCATGCCTGAAGTCGGTTTATTACTTAAGGGAAAAAGAAAAATGACATCAAATCAAAAACCTTCATTAAATGGTCAGCTGATAACTGCTTTATGTTGACATAGCAGCAGGCATGATAGAAGTGTAGTCTAGACAAATGGCCAGTGCTGAATTTAGCCAGTGGACCCAATGAGAAAATCCATGTCATGCTGTTAAAATTAAATGTTTTACAGGATATTTCTGAGGTCTTGATAAGAAGTTGGTATATTCAGACTTACATGTAGCATTGGCCATGAGCGTACTCAGTGTACTAATCTCGTCTTGCATTTTTTATCTTGGCCTTTACTTTTGCTTCAGGCAAAAGAAGTTAATTATTCACATATGACCCACAGTAATTAGTGCAGTTTTGGATAAGTATAAATGAAGTATGACAGCTATGCACGCAAGGGTGAGCAAGTTTCAGTAGGAAACTTTCTGAGAAAAGATCACAGAAACTCGGCATTGCATAATCTGTACCTTATTTTTTTTTAGGCAGGCTGATCTTGCTGACAGTTGTTTACCTAGGCAGTATGTGTTTGAGAACTTTTTTATTTTTTCATTTACTCGATGATCTTAAAGATCTTTTCCAACCTAAATTATCTTTGCAAAGCCACTGAAATAATTGCAGTAGTTTGGATACAGGAGGAAAAACAATGTGGTATTTTGACAGGATGAACGGATTTGTTAGTTGGAAGGTATACTTCTTTTCATCCTAATGAAGAATGGAAACAGAATATTGTAGATGGTTACAGGTGAATTTAATTCTCTTGGAGTAACTCCTAGGTTTTTTAAGTGTGCTATCATCTAGCTTCTCAATACTTGCCACCAGTGTCCTCGAAACTTAGTGTGCTGGTGTGGGCATGGAGTCCACTGGGGGGCGGACTTGAATTACATATTGTCTCTCTGACAGGAAAACTGCAAGTGAAACCTCTGATAGATAGAGCATTGCATAAATCACAAGCGCTGGAATTCAGTTTCTCTTTCTAGTATCAGCTTCTTGTTGTTGTTTTGCCAGATCATCAAATAAAGCTATCAGGAGGTATCGGGTGTGATGGAGAGCCTTCGGGGCTCGCAGGCAATCTTGCAGCTCAGGTTTATCAACTCTTTCGGCAAGCAGAAACTGTGAGAAATTGACTCACTGGACTTGCATTGAGTTAGTTTCTGCTTCAGTGAACCTAAAGAAAATTACTAATGTGTGACTCCACAAAGGAGTAATCTTTAAAAATGGGAAAACCAGCAGCCATGGGTTGCATTCCCGGTTTGTGTTCATCTGCGTTGCGCTTGGCACAGGTGTTGGCCCCAGGAATGGGGAGAGTGTAACTGCTGTTTCCAAGGGGTTTGCACCCGTGCAGCCCTGGTGGGACTCACCTTCTTCACTTTGCTGCTTTTACTTTGAAGATGGAGAGGGAAGCAGTCATAATGCTATTTTATTTTATTTTATGTAGTGGCTATTTGAGGGCTTTTAGACAATACTAAAGCTGCCATTGACACTTCCAGTTGGACAGCTGAGTCTTACAGACTGAATAAATACTTGTTCTTTCCACTGTGTGAACATCGAAGCATCTGAAGTTGCCTATGGTTAAATCCAGTTCTAGCTCATCGTCGCTACCCCCTTACCATATGGAGAAGCCCAAGGAGTTTAAAACATTGTGTGAATCATCCTGAAGAAGTCAACAAAGAAAGAAGATGCCTGCTTTCAGGTTATGTGGGACATAATTTTACAGTGTCTGAAACACAAGAGATTTGTTCCTGTCTCTCACCTGCACAGGATTTTCATTTACTGTAGTAGTAATCAGCATTCTGTATTTCTGTGCAACCTTATTTCAGTTGTTAGTTTAAAATTTCTGGAAGAACATGACAGTGTGGCTTTCTGGGGTCAACAGCTGCAAAAGCCTGGGACTTTCCAGGTGGCATGAAGTGGGAATGGGTTTAATCCATGGGTGTAGGCACTGTATATCCACAGGCATGGCTTTGCTCCTGCCTCGGAGGAGTGGAGGAGGCCAGGGTTTGTAACCAGAGCACTTTTGTGGCACTCAGATACTGGGCTCTCTATCCGTGAGCCCCAGTTGGCAGTGGGTCTGAGTCACCCTTCTCAGTCTGCTGCTGCAGTAGAGGGGCTGCTCTGTCAGGCTCTTACAGAGCCAGGCTGAATACAGCCCCCAGGCCAAGTGAATTTTTTAGTGTTTGGTGCTTTGTCCTTGACCAACGCCTGTATCATTCCTGAGAGATGAGAGCAAATACCTTTGCCACAGACGTAATGAAGCCTATTTGTCAGTGTCAAGGGGTCTTCAGCAATGTTACATGGAGACAGTAAACATCTCAGAAGTACAGATTTGTACCTGAGAAAATGACAGCATTCCCTCCCCAAGATGTTCCTTTGTAGCTGGGTTGAGACACCACCCTGGAAGAGAGAGGACTAGTGAGTACATGGGTGTTTTATTTAGTCTGTGCTTTTTCAAACATTGCATTCCTCTCACTCACTGTTGCTCCATATATTATTTTAATATGAAAAGGCCCCTGTCATTAGCCTTTGTTCACATTTTCCTTTGAGCGCTTTCAGAGTGGACTTAAAAAGTCAGAGGCACCAAAAAAGTTGGTTTTGTTCTGTAGGTTTTAAAACCCCATTCATTACCTGTTGTTTTCTTAAGGTCTGTTTAATGCCTTTTGCTAACTGTAAGTTCCAGAGAGATATTTAGGGGTTTGTAATCCCTTCTTTAGACAAATATTGGGAAGAAGCAACATTTTTAAAATAATCTGGCTGGATTTTACTTCAACCGTGTGGATTTTTGGTCTATAACACCTCTTTGTCACCTACCCACCAGACTCACTCTTCAAAACCCCAGCTTTTCGTTCTCTTGTTCTATGTTCTCTCTATCCCTGAGCTCTTCCTCCACCATGAAAATCTGTCAGGTGAAAAAACCTCCAACAGCAGGTTCATATGCTGTTCCAGAAACTGGGAATTTAAATAAACAAAGCAAATTTAAAAATTAATTTGCTTTAAGTAAAATAGGAGGTTCTGTTTGTATTGGGTGATGCTTTTATTTTTTAAGAAATACTTTCTTCTAGTGTTTAAAATTTACTGCCAGTTTCAATAAACAGTAGAGCTTTCCAATGTGAAAATGAGTATATTTCACAGAAGTTTTCCCGTCTAGCTTTCCTCCTCTTTCTTCATGCAGTTTCTCTTTAGAAGATAAACAGATTATTTAATAAATGAAATCTCAGCCTATTCCCATTGATGTGGCGGGGTTCACATTTCAGGACAGAAACACATTTAAAAGCAGATGTCTGCTGGTGCAGTATGTACCAGGGTGTAAGGGCAGGCTCACCAAAGCCACCACAGCCTAGAAGGGCGATGTAGAAATGGGAACCTGTGGATGTAGTGAGATAGTTGTCTGAGTCCAGCTAGTTGCAGGCAGGTGTCCATACCAGAAGGAGCTTGTACATCCAGTTCTCTTCCAATAGCTGCTCTGTGGAAAGTTAAATTATTTCATTTCTGGCACATTTTGCAAGCTCTGAATTCACCTTACACACGGGGAGTAATTCCTCTGCATTGTAGGTCTGATGCTGTGCCGATATGGAAGAGTGCCCATGTGGTTATTCCAAGGCACTTTGATGGGAAAGCAAGTCTAATTGCATCTGTGATTACTTTCAGTCTCAAGGTTATGAAAAATATTTGCAACAGTGCCCCTTGACTTTGTAAATATGGGGTGCATATGTGTTTTGTCTGTGTGTGGCACGAGGGAATAATGATAATTTCATTATGCAGAATAAGATTTTCTCTAAGCCAACCATTTAGTGCTTAATGCTCTACCTCCAAAGAACTGCAGTTCATCTAAGGTCTCTGGTGTGATTGTGGTCTACCGTGTGTAGCCCTGAAGTGCCATGAAGGCAAGATGTCTTTACTCCCACTGCTTCCAAAACACTTTCCCAGATGTTGCACCCAGACCTGGAGGAATAAATGCACAGGACAGGGTTTCCAGCTCTTGCAGCCCGCTCAGTCCCCAGCAGAGGGAACAGCAGTTTGTTACTGGTGATGCCCCGTGTCTTTTGGGAAGTGTGTCTGAAGCTGCTTGTGCACATCCTGTCCTTGTCAGGGCAGCCTTTGATCAGAAACACAGTCTTTGAGAGTGCAGCATGCTCAAAACTGCAAGTAAGCTTCACAATAGCCTTTTAAAAAATGTTTTATTCAGATTTTCTTCTTTCCTGCTTGCTTTTTTTCCACACATGAAAGGAAACAAGAGGTAGAACCTGAAAATTACTGTTTTCAGTCTTCAATTTTTTGCAAATAAGCAGTTAGGAGCCTGGGTAAATTCTACAAAAACTTTTTGTTTCATGGGAAAGTAAAAAGATCTCGTGACACCTGTGTAGGATGAGGAGGTTTGTTCTGCACTTCCATGTTTTCTCCACATAGGATATGAAATAGTGGTATTTTGGTTACATTAATGAGCTTTCCCCTTCTGCCTTGTCATGCATATTTTTGTCAGTTAATATTTTTCTTTAGTATGACATACATGTAATCTGATTTTTATTGGGATAAAAATTGGTGTATCTTCTTTTGGAAAGTTTTAAGTCCATTTCCAGCTCACTTAAATGGGAGGTGGTTTTTTTAATGCTCTGTTTCTGTACATAGCTCAGCACACCAGTGCCCATCCTCTGCTTGAGCCTGACTTCTAGCACAGTGCAAACAACAAATAATTGTGCAAAACTGAGTGAGACACAGCTCATCTCGTGGAGCCTTTTTGTTGTTTTTTTGTTTGAGGTTTTTTTATTATTTCTTTGACTGGTTTTTGTTGTCGTTGTTTTAGTTTGGTGGTTTTTTTCAAAAAACCAAAGGAAGGTTTAAGTTTTATACTGAGAAACATGAGTATTTCTCTTGATGAACATGGTGGAGCAATGCCTGGAGCATCTGGGAGGAGTGACAGTACCAGTATCGAAGGCAGATGGGTAGGGAAGTGTGGCTTGTTTGGTGTCTCCCTTGCAGTTACAAACCACAGTGAAGGAAAGTTGTTTTATTTGGGGAAGGCCAGACTAAAACCCAAGCCTGCAGCATTCCAGTTAAGTAGATTAAGTGTGCAGGTCTGGTGGCACCCTCCATACATTCGGCTGCTGATGGAAGTATGGATGTTACATCACCTCTCCCAAATACTTCAGTAAGTGAAGTCTGCTGTAAGAAGCAAAACCTCAGTCTTTTACCACAGCACTGAAAATTCAGTAGTCCCATGTATTTGCTGTGGCTGTTGCGAAGAAGAAAACTTCATGCCATCTTCAACTACAGATTTATCTATAAAATATATATGTTAAGTGTATATGTATATGCACTTAACATACACTTAAAAACTTACATATATACACCATGTCATACAGGAAACAAATTTCAGGTAGGTCAATAAAACTATATTTTTCATTAACTGTTGGGATTTGGTCTGGCTCCTGGATTCAGGTGCACAGGAAGAGGCCTTTTCCATTTCCAAATGTTTTACTTTTTCTGTTTTTACAGGAGTTAAAATTTATCATTCTGCATCAGCAGCACCCTTGGCAATGTACATAACTAATCCTTGTCCCAGAGCATTAATTCATTCATATGTGACACAGTACTTGGTCGGGCCCACTGTGGGGCAAAGTCTCTGCAGAAGCCCCAGAAAGAGAAAATGTGGAATTTGCTTGGATTCCCCCTCTTTCTTTCTTTTTCTGTGTATGTGGTTACAGAACAGGCCAGAGACTGATATAATGGATTTGCTTTCTTAATTACAGAGAACTGAATTTTGTGATTTTAGTTCCAAAGGTTTTTTTGCTGGGATTTGTATTTAAATAGCGTCAGACCGGGGCAGCTGTATACCTAGAGTGGCATGTAGGACAATAGTATTAGAAGGAAAGAAGTAGAGTTGCTGAACTAGTAGTGGTCTTGCAGAGAGAGTGAGAAGAAGGCCCAGGATGGCAAACAGGACCCGGGCTCATCAGTGCAGTGAAATGAAAAGGTATTTGTGTGTTTTGATGTGAGAAAAGGACTCCCATCTGAATTATCACAAGTGGAGTTTGTAAATAAGGAGTTCAAGGGCTGCTGAAGTGTAATGAAGTTCTGTCTCTTCTTCTAGAGTGGAGGTTGTCACTGTATATTTGAGCTGAAGAAACTGTTTTGTTCCCAGTTTCCACATGAAGAAACTATGTCCCTGTTCTTTGCCTAAGTCAGAACAAGAAATAAAAAACCTGAACTTCAAGACATGTCCCAGGCAGCACAGTATGTTCCTGTTCTGCTTGTAGAAATTGTTTTGCCAGACTTGCTCAACTGATACAAAACTAATCTCTTCCCAGAAAGATATTTTATTTGCATACTTTGACAATACTGAAACATAAAAGTCAAATTGCCTATGTTCACCAAAGAGATAGAGTGAATTAGTAACTGCATAAAGTAAATAATTGAATTAGATTTTTGCATGAAAATGATTGAAAATATTTAAAACTTTTAAAGGCTTGAGGCTAAGATCTAGCACTTTCATTACAGAAAGTAAGGTGTTCCTAATGTGTAAGTCATACCCTTGCTGTTCACTTTTTGCAGTTTTGGGAAGGCTGATACTCGCTGGTTTGGTTTTCCTGCTTGCAGAATGGACTTGATATTTGTTACACAGTACTACTGTGAAGAGAGAGACTTTTATGAGGGGTTACATTTTCAAAAAAGCTTTATAAGGCACTTTGAAGTTGTAAAGTGCTTGATAAGTGCTCTGTTTTTTCATTAAAAAATTATACTAATAAAAATATCACATAAAATGTAAGAATTGTAATTTTTCCCTTTTCCCCATGTCTGAAAGCTAAGCTCCCCTCTTCCTCTGGGAGTGCCTGAGGATGTTCATTATCAGATAGTGTTTTTGCTGTTAAAAGATTCTTTTCTGCCCAAAATTTCTTATTTTTAGTAGAAATGCAAAATCTAATTAGCCATTATTTGTGGTTTTCAGTGCATGATTTCTTCTCCTAGAGTCCTGTCAGTATGGGTGCAGTAGGACTGTCCCATATGCTTCAGAACAATTCTGGTGTTTACATGGGAGCTGAAAACAGCTGACATAAATACTACACATTACATGTATTGCAAAATACCCTGTAGCAGCAACCAAACCAGGAATCACCAGGAGATGTCCTCAACCCTGCAAAACTGCAGATCTGTTCACTTTGACTAGAAAACGTAGCCTATCAGACATAGGCAGAGGCATGCTTGCTGGCTTACTTATTTTCTTCCTATTTGTTTCAGGATAAATCCTTACGACCTCACTCTGTTTTTATGTGGGGAATACTTCTCCAAGAGTAGTGACAGTAGAAACTTGAAGCAGAAATATGTATATAGCAGAACTGTGCATGTTCCGCCTATTAAACTGTGCCAATTTGACTAAAACCCACTGTATTTTGTGAATGGGGTGAGGGATGTCATCTCCTCCATTCCCCCATCCTCCCTGTCTGGAATTACTACACAAACCTATACATCAGGTTTTGTTTCCGTGTGCTTTCTAACTTTGTCTTTCACATGGTGATGAAAGCTTAAACATAGGAAAAAATCTGACTAGATTGCTAAACCTTTACCCCTGAACAGTACCTTATGTTTATTTCCTCCTTACCTCTTATTTGGAATAAAAGTGTTACCAGCATTTCAAAATGCTGCATACCATTGCAGGAAGAAGCTGCAGAGAAGTGACATAATCACTCAAGAGTGATGGTGACAATTCCATGTGCCGAAAAAAATGGATAGATAGGGATGTCTGAAGAGGACATAAATAAGAAGGGACATGGCACTTACCTGTAATACCAGAAAGAGAGGAGTTTATGCCAGAGGAAGGGAGCTGTTTACAGCTTGAGCGCTGGGATATTTTCTGTCCTGGTAGCAGACAGCGTTACCTTGTGGTTGCCAAAAGCCTGCTAAACTGCTGGATAAATGAAACTTAAATAATACACAAATGAAAGGAGCTGCAAGTGTGCAGGGAGTACACGGGGCATCTGCAGTTGCAGTAAATAAGGTTCCTTGCCTAAGGAAGGAATATAAGCCCAGCTGTGTTTCCTGGAGTTCCAGAACAGTTTCCCTGCTGGCAGAATAACCCATAACTATTTACATGATAGTTTTGTGGTGTCTGTCTTTGAAACATCTGGTCTGGCATCAAATACTGTGATACCAGCTAGTTGATGGGCAGAGGGTAACTGCTGAGGAACATCCCACATGGGAAATTCTGCACGACACAGAACAGACCATGGTCCCTTCATCTGTTACATGGCATGTCTTGTGCTGGTACCTACACAGAGCGTTTTTAATAAGGAATACACGAATGTCATTGGGTTACAAAGTAAAAGTTCAAGCGATTTACTTCTCTGGGTCAATGATCTTCCAGATGTCAGGGTACATGAATAAAGATATGGGAGGACAGATGTTGGGCTGTGTGAAGGGTGGAAAATTTTGTAATGGCTGAAAAGTGGTCATTATTCAGCATTATTAATTCAATATTTGAAGGGATTTGGAGGATTTAATGAGCAGCAGTTGTAACCATGTTCTTAAGTGTGTAAGTGAGAGGAGTCATGGTAGGTTAGGAAAAATAATATGGTAAAAGTAATTAAACTAATTTGGATTGTGGCATCTGGACTACAAAAGGCATGGGTTTGGAGGGCTCTTAGAAATAGATACTGTGTTAATAGAAGATTGAAGAATTATTATTCCCATTTGGAGCATTGACTCATCCCTTCAAAACTTCATAATTAACACCGCCAAATTATAGAAAATCCTCATTTTCTACAGAGAACTGTCTAGAAATACTTTTCCATGCTCCAGGGTCCCACTTGATCTGTGTAAATGGCTGTTGTGGTATACTGTTCACTATCCAAGTATTGCAGGACAAAGCTGCAGAACAGCATTGGAATTTCTCTGTGTTTGGGATATTTTTGTCAGGTTTCAGGACAAAACAATAGCGCTCTCAAAGGCAGGTACAGAAGTGGAGGGTCAGCAAATGTTCACAGCTTCAGGCATCTGTTTTTAAATTGGTAGGTTCTTTAAAGCTTTACAGATTCAGAATATTGAACTAACAGGATTTTATCTTCTTCTGGTTTTCCTTTTCTCCTCCTCCTAATTGCCACATGTTTTTAGTCTCTTTCTGCAGCTCTCCTTGCTTCCAATTTCCCAAAACTGTCTGCTGTTTTGACTTCTTCATTTCTGTGTTTCCACCACCCCAGGCAAAACTCACACAGCCTGCATTTGCTGCTTAGAGCTGAACGAGAATATGAGTGTCTGGGTGCATGAGGAGTCAAAACGTGCCCACACTTTAAGCCCAAGAGTTTCTTAAACACTTAAGTGCTTGCACAGAGACAGAAGTGTCTGAGTCAGAATGGTTGAGTGTTTGACTTCAACTCCACTGCAATCCAGTCTTGAAATGCAGATAGAGAGAGAGAGAGAGAGAGAGAGAGAGAGAGAGAGAGATGGATGGATGGATGGATGGATGGAGATACATATGCACTGCAGTTAAGTTCCTCCAGTTAACAGACTAGTTTGTCCACCTCCTCCTTGCCCTGCTGAGGCCGAGCTCCCCTCTGTTGGTTGCACTGAGGATTTCAGCTGCGAGTGCTCAAGCTCATCAGGCAAAGCTGGTGTGTGATACCTGACACCAGCTTCTCAGCTTGTAGCAATGGTCTCAGCTTGGTCCTTTCTTCATCATTTGAACTCCTGGGTCTTCTGGTTTTGACAAACTCAAAGGCAGGTTAGTCTTCATGTCTGGGATGACACCAAATACAAGGTTAAGAGTTAGTATATGAAAGACATTTTTTCTCTAGCACTTGAGCATGCACAGATAATGTAGCTGTTTAAGAGAAAAGTTGTAGTACTGTTCTTTCCCTAAAAATTAGATTTGCATAAAATGTTGATTAACCTTAATGAACAATCATATCTTTCACAGTTGTCTTTACAGTGGCCTTTTTAAGGTGCATATGAGTGAATGTCTTGAGGGTAAGGCTACTTTGGCTGGTTTTTTCCTTCTTACACTAAATGTATGTATTTAATTGAAAACAGCGAAAGGTCCTCTTAGGTTGAGCTTGTAAGAGTGATTCTCCTTCAGTGGAGTAAATACCTTGCAAGGAATGTGGTCAGTCCTGTCTCTTTCACATAGCTCCATAAGGGCTGGGTAGGCAGGACTCACTGAGGAAGGACGCTGGAAGCAACATGTGGGAACTCCAGCTGAGTGATCTGCACTCACATCCTTCCATCAGCTGACTTTCATTTCTTACCTGAAGTGATACTTTTTTCATGGATGAGCAAACTGTTTCTGGTATTTCTCATGCAAACCATCCCTTTCTGCATTGTGTTCTGTTTTCTAGTGAGGGAAGGAAGATCTGGAATTCTGTGTACCAAGGGGAAGGATTTAGTATCTTGAATGTCATTATTAGTGATCTGGACACGGGGATCGAGTGCCCCCTCAGTAAGTTTGCAGATGAAACCAAGTTGGGGAGTGTTGATCTGCTGGAGGGTAGGAAGGCTCTGCAGAAGGATCTGGACAGGCTGGATCCATGGGCCGAGGCCAGTGGAGTGAGAGTCAACAAGACCAAGTGCTGAGTCCTGAACTTGGGTCACAACAACCCCATGCAGTGCTACAGGCTGGGGGAAGAGTGGCTGGAAAGCTGCCCAGCAGAAAAGGACCTGGGGATGCTAATCAACAGCTGCTGAACGTGAGCCGGTCAGGGTGCCCAGGTGGCCAAGAAGGCCAGTGGCATCCTGGCCTGTATCAGGAATTGTGTGGCCAGCAGGACCAGGGCAGTGATTTTGCCCCTGCACTCAGCACTGATGAGGCCACATCTTGAATCCTGTGTTGATTTTATCCTTCTCACTAAAAGGACATTGAGCTGCTGGAGTGTGTCCAGAGAAGGGCAACGGAGCTGGTGAAGGCTGTGGAACACAAGTCTCACCAGAAATGGCTGAGGGAAGTGGGTTCTTAAGCCTGGAGAAAGAGAGGGTTGGGGGAACCTTTTTGCTTTCTACAAATACCTGAAAGGAAGTTGTTGCAAGGTGGAGGTCGGTCTCTTCTTGTAGGTAGTAAGTGATAGGACAAAAGGAAATGGCCTCTAGTTAACACCAAGGTTGCACCAAGGTAGGTTTAGATTGGATATTAGGAAAAAATTCTTCACCCTGGTTGTCCAGTGAAGTAGTTGAGTCTCCATCCCTGAAGATGTTTAAAATTCCAGATTCTTTTAAGTAAGAATCCAGAGCTTAAGAAATATCTGTGGTGTGAAAGTGTCCATGATCAAAGAAGCCAACCGAGGTAGTATCTGGCGAACAAGAGAGTTTAAAAGTGTGTTGAGGGATGGGCAGGACAAGCACTGCACTTGGAAAACATCGATGTGGTGTGACGAGAGCACTGGAATCAACCTGCCAAGTTGGATGGGGGTACTGCTATATTTGTACAGTGCTCTGCACCAACTGTTTGTGGCAAGAATATCTATGTAAGACAGCTTGGTGGCGAATTTGAGCACCTTTTGTAGCCCCGTGTCATTGGCAGGAGTGTGCATCCCACCATCTGCTGTGTAGCTTGTGCCTGCCTGTCCAGCTCACAGCAGCTGCTGGATTCGAGATGCCCAACGCTGTGGCCACCCAGTGGCAATGAGCACTGTTTGGTGCTCTGTGCTTGGCTGGGGAGTATAAAATTATCTAGGCTGAGTTGCTGCTGGTGCAACTACGGGTTGTGGTCAGAGCCCTGATTGCTGGGTTCTCGCAGCAACTGTTTCCCACTCCTGTCTGACATCAAAACTGCAGCACAGCCCAGATGGTGCACAGAAGGTACCAACCCAAGGAGCTCAAATGCTGCTGACAACCTCGCTGACATGTCATGCTGATGTCTGTACAGCACTTGGTTTCCTTACAGAGGCCATTTCAGCTGGATTTTTCAGGGCTGTTTGAACTTTGTGATGCTACTCTTACTTGGGAATTTTCTTTTGAAACCAAGGGCTCTCTGCAAAGCATTTACTGACTTTTGAAGAGATGCAAGGAGGGAGGTTCTGCCTACGACAAAGCAAGTGTTGCGTCACTGGTTCATGTAATTGAAATAGTTTCTTGCAAGCTGCCCATGATTCATAAGAGATAATAAATAACTGAAGAATGATTGTGCCTGACAAAGGAAACACAGTTGTTGCAGAGATGTTCTTTTGTTGTCCAGGTTGTGATTAGCTGGTTTCAGAAGGGGAAGTAAAATTTTAAACACACAAAGGAAGATAAATATGGACATTACACAGTTTCCTCAGTTTTGGTTTATGCTGAACTGTGGGATCAAGGTAACTGCCAAGAGCATTTCTACAGACACTGAGGGTGGGTGATAGAAGTCACAAGAAGTATAGCCTAGAAACATGGCAAAAATGGGATTTTATAACAGTTTGCTTTATGAAAGCACAGAATCCAGTTTGGCTGTACTAACCTTCTCCTCTGACATAATGTAACATCATTCTTATCCTTAAATATAAAGCGAGATGGTGGGATTTTCCAAAAATCTACACTAGCCCAAGTCTGAGCTCACTGAACTAAATGGGTATTTCTGAGCAGTGTTGTGAAAGTCCCATGGCTGAGTACATTTAAAAATTGTACACCATTCCTAGTAGCATCTTATGCAAAATTAATTTTACTGAAAGTAAGTGCAGTAAGAAAGAGGAGGTTTTGCAGATTGAATTTTTATGTTTCATTGGGAAATTGCAGTTGATTTTTACCAGTTTACTAAGAAATGTCCTGGAGTGCTGTTTGCACAAATAATAAGAAACCTTCATAAACGTCGTAGAATAATGGGAAGTTTGTGTCCGTGGTAAATTGTGGAAATACCAGGTAATCTGGTCATCTGGGGAGAAAGTGTAGCCTGACAAGGTGAGGGTTGCAAACCCGTATGGTAACCATGAGAATAATTACACAGCCCTTTGTCCTGATGTTAATCCTCGCATCACCCCTGCAAGGTAGGATCTGTATTATTGCTTTAATCCTATTGATTTTCTTAGTCATGTGAATGCCACAGGAATGATAAATCTCAAGGCCCTTTTCCTTATATTCAGCAGATCCAGTACCTCATAATTGTGTAATTTGGCCTAAAGGAACCCGTAGGCAGTGCACGTTCATAGGAAGCATGCCGAGGGGATTGTGGGGATTAATAGCAACAAGGGGAAAGTCACAACCTGTTTTTCCCCCCTCCCCTCTTTCTTTTGTTTCTCCCAGGAGAAAAGCCCTACAAATGTACCTGGGAAGGCTGCACCTGGAAGTTTGCTCGATCCGACGAACTGACGAGGCATTACCGCAAGCACACGGGAGTGAAGCCATTCAAGTGTGCAGACTGTGACCGCAGCTTCTCCCGCTCGGATCACTTGGCGCTCCACCGCCGCAGGCACATGCTGGTTTGAGAAACGCTACCTGTTCCAGCCGAGTTTAAGAGCTGGGTCTCTTAACTACCCGCAGTGAATTCAGCAGGGCTGAATCCCCCTCTACAGTGTTAACAGGCAGGGCTTTCCCTGATGTCTGTAACAAAAAATAATAACAGAAATCAGAAAAAAAGCAGGAAAAGAAGTGCCACTCTTCTCCTCGCCATCTGAAGTTAACCCTGTCTGCCCCTCAGCATGGCTACCCCCTGAAAGTGTCATCACAGTCACCTGGGAAATAGCAGCCGAAATGCTACAGGAATGGGCATTATTTTACATGCTGCATCCTTTGACAAAAAATGTTTATAGCTTGTATGTTTTCTCAGCTGCCAGACATTTTGTTCCTGAAAAATCACTGCTGATTGGAGGATAGATACCATGAACCGATGATGATGATGATGACAATGGTGATGATGAGGATGATGATGAGAGCAAGACCACTAGATCTGTATTATGCCGTCTTTTCCCCTTGTTTTCAGTACCATCTGGCCGGTGTTAGCACTGCACCGGAGCTGTGCTACAGACAAGCTGCGTGTGAGTAGGCAAGAAGATTCTGCTGGAGAGGTCCCGCTGCCAGAGCTGGGGGGTTGCTTGATCAGACTTTTGCAATAATGATGGTGGCATTTTAATATCATACCACAATTTGTCATTATGCCCTAGAGGACACCAGCCATTTAACCTTTTTCTTTTATCTTTTTTTTTTTCCTTCTTTTCTTTTGTTGTTGTTATTGTTGAAGTCTATAAAATAAGCAAAGGGCAGCAGCATCTCTGCTGAAGTACCATATAAAGTATCTGTATTTTACCATGGACTTACTTAGCACCATTTTCTGATTTGTATAGAAGGACCCCACCTAAAAACTACTACCCTGTTCTCAATGTGCAGTTTTCTTTCATGCAGTTATCCTCTTCCCCACAACCATTATTTGAACATAAGGAAATAGTCAGATCTTGTACTTGCTGGTATCAAGGTTAGTGGTACAGCCATTCATGAAATGGAATTGAATGTATCATCAAAACAAAACAGAGAAGAAATGGCTGCATCTCTTGCAGAGAAAAAGCAATAATGAATAAAATAGCTCTTGAGACAATAATTTACTCCACACCAGCAGAAGTGGGGGGTATGCAGAAACAGCATGTAAGACTTACGCATTTAAGTTAATCTCTTTGATGGTTTCACTGACCTGCTAGGTACCACAATTAAGTACTTGTATTTCCTTTCACATAATACTTGTGTCTGAAAGCAGGAAAGATAAAGGAAAGAGTTGATTGTTGAGGAGGTAGTGGATGAACTGTAAGTAGGACAGAGAAATATTTCTGCAGTGGTGCTCTGCAAGACATTAGATTTCTCCCTGGGAGTTAGGGAATAACAAGATTTTGCCAGCTGTCTAGTATGATATAAATGGCCCTTTATATGGGTACCAGTGGCTGCCTCTGCTGGGATTTTCAATCCAAGCCTTTTCAGATTAAATAAAAGGAAATTCTTGATCATTCCCATACAGCCCTATAATTGCAAACCAATTTGTATTAATTGAATTATGTAGGAAAGAGAGAAACTCTTAGTCATCAGTTATTCATGCAAACAGAATAGTGTTTTTCTGTTTTCTTTCCTCACAAGGATCTGCCTATTCAGCTAAATTCGACAAAGGGGAGGCTTGGCAATATTTTTTAAGTGTTGAGATTTTCATAGCTTAGAGATGAAAGATGTAAACGTAAAGGTCTTTTGCAATGCATTTAATTAGGAATATTTGGTTCCAGGAATTGCACAGATTAAACTTGTGATGCCACTTGTTCGTTTTTAAATGTTTGACCGTCTCAGTTAATATCAGATTCCGGAAGTAAACGTAGTAATGTTGGGGGGATTCTGAAATCAAGGTAATCTTTAAGAAAAAACAACACAGAGTACCCATACAGATACAAAATCAATTGCAGTTAATTGAGGATTAACATGACTGGGATAATACTTTATAACAGCATTCACAGACCCCAGATTTTGATTGTCTTTAAATATCCATAATATTCCCCAGTATGGATAGTTCTATCAGCTTTCTGAAAGAGCTTACTACTGTTAAAGCTCAGGCTTCCCAGTGCAAAGTGGTCAGCAGAGAAACTCCACACAAATTATTCACAGCCGTTGTGGGAAAATTGCCTCTGTCAATTCCCATTGACCATGTCGGTGTTCTACTTCCACCAAATTCGACGACATTTTAGAATCCATCTCCAAATCAGGGACAGATCAGGGCTTCTGGACAGACCATGAGGCATTGCAGAACTGTGTCTTTACCAGCAGCATTACTGCTGTTGATTTAAAAAACTGGTTGTTGAAGTATTGTGTGTGAGGTGCTTCATGGATTATGTCGGAGGTCTGTTTCTTGTGTACTTCATATCATTCCCTTAAATGCATCTCTCGTTGGCATTTAGGGAAAGAAGTCAGGTCAGGTAGAACTCCACTGATAAAATTTTTTTTCTGCCTGGGAATATTTTACCAACTAATCATTTGAGTATCAGTAATTTAGTTGAAGAATTGATGGCATACAGAATTCCTTTCGGGATCTGTGATTTTTTTCTCGCCTAGAAAATTAAGTTTGTTTGAGCAGAAACTCTTAATGGGCATTCTGTTAGCATACAGGAGGATGTGACGTTACTCTCAAAGGCAGGGTGCAACTGGGAGAGATCAGCGTTCCTCTTTAGGCTTCCCGTGTAGTCAGTGAAGACGGAAAAAGTACAAGGGAAATGGAGAGGCCTTTAATTTTAGCATGCATCTTTAAAATGCCCTGTGGAGGAGCATATGTATGACAGACCCTGGAGAGGCTCGTCTCCCAAGTCTGAGGTTGGTTTGTGTGAATCCCTGGTTTTTCAGCTGGTTGCCTGTTACTTTATGCATTGGAAACACCGCAACAGAAAGAGGGTCTGGTTTTATTCAAAAAACCCCAAAGTGATAGAGGGTTAAAGCAGCACTCATGCCAAGGGACACAGGCATGGAGTGTGGCAACAGTAGGAGAATGAAGCCGAAAGGTAAAGGAGCATGTGCTACATTTTGTTATTTCACAAGCAGGAAGTACATCCTCAGCATTTCCAGCACATGTGCAAGGGCTTCTCGTGCTGCTGTGACCTGTAGATGTGCACAGCCAGCAGCAGCCCACCCCTGGGTTTCAAGTACCCAGTGTGGTTCTTGACGAGGTTCTCATTCATAGCAGCACCTGCAGGCTTTGATCCCAGATACTCTGTGAGGTCATTTTCTGGTTTTTGTCCCCTTCAGAAGCTTTTTAAGAGAAGTTACTTGGTGGGATGGGGGTGTTTGAATGTTCAGCTGATGTTCCCCAGATCCTCAGTGTGTCTTTGCCTTCACTGGCTGTGGTTCAGACCTGCCAAATTTCTGTGCTTGTGCAAAGACCACGGGCAATTGCTCCAGGGTAGTTTCCTCAAAAATCCTGGTACCCCACCACAGGTCTGTGACATTTCCTGGCTGTGGCAAAGGCTTACATCATGTGTAGCTTGCAGAAACACCAGATCTCATCCTGACACGATGCAGTAGGCCCGTCTTAACTGAGCAGTTGGGAGACACAAATACACAGTGTCCCATTCTTTCAGAAAGACAGAGATTCAGTCCACCATGCTGTGTCATTGTCCATTACAGCTTGCAAGAGAAATTTTGCCATGAAGTGTCAGATTTCATATGTTTTCAAAAGTTCTAAATGGATTTGTCAGGAAATCTCAGTAGCCAGCATTTTAGGAAAATGTAATAAGCAAACAGCTCTGATACAGAACTTTTAAAATTTTTAATTGTCATTATTTTTTGAGCACCCCTTATATTCAGCACTGTAAAATTGGCTCATTGCAACAGCAGTTTTTACTTGGGGATGAAGATGCAGTATTCCTTATTCTCTCTCATGCTTACATAATTAATTAAATAGATTTAGACTGACTTGTATATGTGATTATTTGCTGGAGTAATGTATAACAAAATTAACAGTGGTGAAAATTACATCAGTGATGTTGATGTTTGGGTAAACTTGCAGTGCAGAGCATGGACAAATAGCTGGACAGCCTTTCTCCTCTTTAGTAATGGGAATAACAGCAATCATCAGTCTCGTTTTCCATTAGCCACACTGAAAATGTATTCTAGTTGCCATTTATAAATTTATCTTCTGATAATAAATGCTGTTTAATGTAAAAAAATCTCTTTCTCCTTTATTGAAGGTGGGTACCTCCGAATCAAAGTATGACTAATCATATCCCACTTACTTTTTAGTTTGAATTTGGGTTTGGAAAGGTCATTGTATGAAACTGCATCTTCCACAGCAATCAAGTCTTAAGAACATTCAGTAAATCCATGCTACTCCCACATGCTCATCCTTACACTCATGCATATAAACCCCAGCAC
Source organism: Oriolus oriolus (assembly GCA_013400235.1). NCBI lineage: Eukaryota > Metazoa > Chordata > Aves > Passeriformes > Corvidae > Oriolus > Oriolus oriolus. Next base: position 1,121,467 of record VXBT01003513.1, on the reverse strand, counting down.
TTCCCAAGCCCTGGCAGTGTCTCTACCCATGTGGAGGGAATAAACAAGTTTATTTAAAATTAAAACTTAAGGGAAGAAAAACAGAAAAGGAAGAATTTTAAATAAACACTGTTATAAAAAATACTACCTTAAGAAACCAGCTCATGTTACTGTGTTATGCCTTTGCCTGTGATACGTGACAGGAGAAGTGCACAAAGAAATTGTTGTATTTTCACAGTGTTGCTGTAGCGTAGCAGTTGCTGTGTAATGTAGGCTTATGAAGTCATGCCCATTGGAACCTTGAAAAGGCTTCAATTCTCCACAATCAGGTTTTGGTATAAAAATGTAACTGTAAGGATACTGCATCTTTAGAAATCAAAGTAACTTGAAAGTATTTTGCTATACTTGTAACAGTTAAAATATTCTGAAATACATGTGATAATGGAAAAGTATTTTCAAACTCACAGTTTTACGTGGGGTGTTAAATAGGTTAAATGAAGTACATTTTTAAACAATCCTTACCTTCAGTTTTCATCGGGAAGCTTGTTAAGATAATGCCCTGCAAAGCTGAAACACAAACACAAGAAGTAAGTTGTTCTGTTTTATCAGAGCGTGTTTTCTCTGCAAAATGGAGTGGCCACTTCTTTGCTGTTTTGCAGATGGTGTGTGATATAGCAAAGTTTTACTGACTCCTTCAGTGTCAAATAAGTCAACGTTCAATGTCTTTGACTGAATAAAGGAAGAAAACACTTAAATGAAAACCATATGAAAGGTTTGGCGTTTTGTGATATTCTTTTTCCTTCTGGCGTTTAACAATGAATTGCAGATACAGGAATGGCAAACACTCATATGATTTTATTTCTTCTTGTATTTCCCTGACTACAGTACATCTTGATTAAAGGTTGCAGAGCTGAAATAGGCAGCTGCTTTTTGCTGATTCCAGGGGAGTTTCGTCTTCTAGGTGCAGTAACATGTCAAGAATATCCATTGTAGCAAGACAGTTCTGACGTTCAAAATACACATACACTTCAGTGAGATAGCCTAAAATCGATTTTAAAAGGTGAAACAGAAACTGAAAGTGCCTGTAATTAGAACTGATGGGATGTTCCTATACTTTTACACAGCAATAACTTAATAGGATTCTGTTAACGATAAGGTGAAAATGAAATTTTACTTGGAGAACAATAATGCAGCACAGAAACAAACACAAAGTGCCATTTGTATGTTCACATGTTGAGATACTGTGTTAGAGGTTTTAGTTATTTTCTCAGATAACATCTGTCATATATTTGTAAGAAGAAAATAAATCTTAGTTTACAAATGACTCGTAGCTGTACCGATTCTCAGTAGGTGTGATTGGAGGTCGTTGTCAAAGCAGTGTTTTAGTGGATTTCTTCCTAATTTTTGTTGGATATGCCCATGTATCCAGGGTATTCTCTAGTGAAGTAATCCAAAAACCAGCAATAAGCCCAATGGAGCTTTTTTTAGGGAATATGATAGAACAGGGATTCTCTTGAAAAATCCTCTACAAGAGTTCACCTTATGTCTCCTTTCTCTTCATCATGTAGTGCTCATAGTATTTAATATCATCTTGGTTGATGTCATGAGTGGACAAAATATATCACTTCTCTTTCTTTTGGGGACAAATGAGTGAAAAACTGGGGACTGGCAGTCTAGAGACTATTTGAATAGCAAACAAGAAGTCAAGATTCCTAAAATGAAGTATGGAGATTTTTATATTGAGTGGCCTAAACATTTGCATCAGTAGACTAATTGATCTTACCAGAAAATGGCCAGCTGTGACTCTTGCACTCTTATTTTTTCTCAGTTTTTTTTTTTTAGTAAATATTAACTACTGCTAATGGATTCTTAAAATAGCAGTGTAATGCCAGCCCTCATGATGCTTCTATTTTTAAAAATTAATTTATTGGAAATCAAAATGTAACTGGTTGTCCTAATGCCTTTGCCAAGGAAGATTGCTTTCCATCCTCTGAATTTGCACCTGTCATTTACCCAGGCAAAGTTTTGTATTTGAAAAATTCTGCATTTTGTCTAGACTTCTGCTGCCATCGGTGGGTTGCTGCTGGAGTCTCACTGAGGCTTATTATACACAGATGAAAGTGCAGGTGCAAAAACAAAACCTTCCCCAAAAAAGCACAGGTGGACACACATGTAAAAATCAGATATTCATGCAGATGAGTTAAATATGTGACAAGGCTGCTCATTCAGTAACAAATTTAAATGTTAACCACTGGCAGAAATAATCCCATCAGAACATCCATATACTTACTCTGTTGTCCCGAGCTTATCTCCAGATGTTAAGCACATAAAAGAATACAGCTCACGTTGGGGATTTTGTGAGAGCACCAGGGAATGTGTTACCAGAAGGACAAAGGAACCATTAGTTTCTCACCCAGTACCTGAGCTGGTCTTGGAGAGGAATGTTTGGTTCTTTGGTCTGGAGCAACAACGCTACGAGGGGGCACCCTTAGAAATCTGCCGTGTTGGAAGGTTTGGCTGATTCCAGCCCTGCATGTGTTAGTTCTTCTGTAGGAAAAGGCACCTTGTCTTCACCATCCCAAAATGAGCCAGGGTTTTTACCTTCATTCTGAAAAGCAAACTCTGAGTTAGGGTAGGGTTCTTCTTCTTTTTTTTTTTTTTTGG